>KK113487.1:209557-250279 GCA_000611955.2 Stegodyphus mimosarum
TGCTAATCCTGAAATCGCACAGAGGTTTTATTGCCCGTCCTGTACACGACTGTTTTGCAGGAGGCTTTTTAATTTTAGGAGGTAAGTCTGTTGAAGGTTTGGTAGGTTGTCTTATTGACGTTGTTGATTGCTTCGTAGTAACGTTTCCTATTTGCATGAAATACGCAGGCTTTAATCTATCAACAGATTAACATCTTTGTGTTTGATTTTTACAGCAAAATATTTTTCTTTTCTGTCAACCACTTGAAAGGACCATCGTAAGGAGGTTGCAATTGCTTTTTTAACTCTCTCTTTGCGAATAAACACATGTGATGTTGTTTTCAAATCTTTAGGGACGAACATATTTTGGACATATTTATCAGATGCCGTTCTTGGTCGAATTTGTTCCATAGTTTTTTAGCTGCTTGACAAAAATATCAGTTGGTGTAGGACAGGGATGGGCAAACTTTTTCGATCGCGGGCCAAAAATCGAAAAAATAAAGTTTGGCGGGCCAAGATGAATTTTTCTAAAATTTTAAAAACAATATACAAGTATTACAACTTAATATATTAATCAGATGAATGAAATTGCGATTTCATTTTTGAAAGTTCCTTATATTGAGGTTCGAAGTGAGATGTACTGATTCTAAGGAACGAGGCTAAATGCTCATCTGTCAGTCTACTTCTGAAATAATTCTTTCTAAGGTTCATAGTTGAAAACACTTGTTCACATATATAAGATGAAGCAAACATAGCACTGGTTTTCTGGGCACGAGATATTAAATTTGGGAAACTTACTTTCGATAATGATTTGTAAAACTCTAACTTTGGCATATTTAGAAACAATTGCTTGAGACGATTGTTAGATTGCAACTCAATTAATTCAAGCTGCAAATCTGACCTCACTGCTTCACAATTTACGTTGAATGGCATGGTAAAAATACAGGTAAATATACATAAAAATATCCAATTCTGCTTGAATGGCACTGAAATCTTGAAATCTGCGTTCGAACTCAAAATGCAGTTTTTTCAAGCTATCTTCATAATTCTTAAGGTTCTCTTCATTTACTGAGGGTATTGAATTTAACCTCGGGAAATGAGATAAGCCGTTCTTACCTAGCTGCCCAGCAAACATATTAAGTTTTAGTTTAAAAGCTTTGAGATGTGACCAAATATCGTCGATAAATTGATTTTTTCCTTGCATCTTGACATTCAAGTTGTTCACATGACAAAGAAGATCTGTGAAAAATGGAAAGTCTGAAAGCTATTTTGTATCTTCTAACATTTCGCACTCCGCAGAACACTGTTTCTCATGGAAGAACGACACAATGTCGTCTTTCAGCTGCCAAACTCGCTCGAAAACACATCCTGCACTAAGCCACCTTACTTTCGTGTAATACAGTACATCAGAGTATTCAGATTGCACTGAATCAAGCACGGGTTTCATATTCAATGCAGATTTACACAGAGCATCTTGATGTATAACACAATGTAGAAAAACAACATTGTTCCCAGGATAGTTTTGATTAAAGAGTCCAAGAAATCCAGATTTTTTTCCTGTCATATTTGGTGCTCCATCGGTCGTAATATTACATATATTTGTTCTAGGCATTTTCAAAGTTAAAAGCCCTTCCTGAAATCACGAAAAATATCATATCCCGTTGTAGTTCCCTTTAAAGAACGCATGCACGCCAGTTCCTCAATAATTTCAAAGTTCTCATCAACACCTCTTATAAATAATACTAATTGAGCAGTATCATTTATATCAGTGCTTTCATCCATAGCTATGGAACAAAATTTAAACTGGCCAATCTTTGACTCTAATTGTGATGCCAAATTTTTATCGATGGCTTCCATTCTAGAAGTCACCGTTTTTCGAGATAAGCTTACAGTCTCAAAATTATTTTTCTTGTCTGGACATAAAACATCACAAACTTGGAGCATGCATTGTTTAACGAACTCCCCATCACTGAGAGCTTTATTATTTTTAGCAATATTGTATGCTACAATGTAACTTGCATGTGTAGCTGCTTCTTGAATACTGTTTACCTTCTTGAAAAAATTTTGCCGGCCTGATAATTTTTTACAAAGACTTTCTGCATTTTGTTTTTTTTTTCATATTCGGACATTGCTTCGCAATTGGAATTCTTATGCTTAGATGTGAAATGACGGGAAATGTTATATTCTTTGAAGACTGCTACAGCTTCATTGCAGATAAGACACACTGGTTTATCTTTTACAACTGAAAAAAAAATATTTCCATGTCCATTCATCATTAAAAGCGCGGCACTCTGAATCAACTTTGCGTTTTTTAGTAGCCATTTTGGGTTTGAAATATTTTACGAATAACCCAAACAAGCACTAGCTACGCTATACTTTTAATAATTTCACCACTATTCACAATGACGCTATATGTCCACAATCTTTCAACATGCAATAAATAATATTAGAACTCGCGCCAAAAGAAAAAGCTGCTAGATGGAGCTTAAAATGCGCAGTTTGCCACATGTGAGGTCTAATTCACCTATATTGAATTCCCATATGTCTGCTCCACAAGAAAAATATAACGCTTGTTGGCGCCAATCTACAGCTATAACTAACAAATAACTTCCGCTTTTAACACTTTACCGATTGAAAACCGCCTATGTTTGCTATTTCCTTCGATTTATGTTTTGTAGAACAAAAATAGAGAATGTAAACTGATTACCAGCTCTTTGAAAAAAAGAAGAAAAAATATAATATTTAAACAAAGTAGAAAAGGAGATGGATATATAATATATGAATATTTCTTTTAATTTGCCTCTGACCGGCAAATTAAAATTCTATCCGCAGGCCAGATAGAACCTTCCGGCGGGCCGTAGTTTGCCCATCCCTGGTGTAGGAGTTGTGCTATTTTGGAAAAATTCTCCATATAATCGTATATTTCGTCAATAAAGCATTTGAGCAATTGTGTATACAGAGTCTTCTTGCACATCTGTGCATAGGCCAAAAAGAATAGTTGGAAGTGTTTCACTCCAGGTCAGGCTATCGTGTGCCATAAGTGCAGTCGTGAGAGATCTACGGAGGCGCTTGACCTTCCGATTAGCTTGGGAATGGTAAGCAGTTGTATGTTGCAATTTTATTCCACACATTTTTTATAGGTTGTTGAACAACTCTGAACTAAACTGCGCTACACGATCTATGACTAGACTGCATTGCGTACCAAATCTTGAAATCCAGTTAGAATAAAATTCTTTGGCAACTGCGTCTGCTGAAATGTTGCTAAGCGGAATCACTCCCATCCAGTCAATGCAAGTGAGACAGTAAATATTCCCATTTGATGGCGGTAGTTGTTAAATGAGATCAATATGCACGTCACAAAACCTTTCTGAAGGCAGTTGAAATTCACCGAAACTTGATTTTGTGTGCGGATAAATTTAACTTTTTTGGTAAGCCATGCAAGATCGAGTCCAAAGCTGCACATCTTTACGGATACTTGGCCAAATAAATTTAGACGATAACAGCTTTACAGATGACTTAATGATGACATTTGATGAAATATTTTGAGATAACTGTCAGGAATATATAGTCTGATATTATTCGTTGAAGTTTCACACCACAAAGACTTTCCAGAAAGTAGTAGATACTGCTTGGCTGATGCTTTCAAATTTTGCAATTCTTTATCCATAATTTGGTCGTCTGGAATTTTATCATAGACGATCAAAGAAATTTCTTCAATTCTAGATAAGGTATCTGCAACGATGTATTCTTTACTTTCTATGTGATGTATATCAGTTGAAAATTGAGAGATGTATTGTAAATGTCTAAGTTGACGTGGTGATGCTTTTTCTGGCTTTTGTTTAAATGCAAAGATTGTGGGTTTATGGTCTGAGAATATTTTCAATGTTCTTCCTTGCAGTAAAAATTATAAGTTTTGATGGAGAGGTAAATTCCTAGTAACTCTCTGTCGTAAGTACTGGTGGAGTGGAGTGGTGTCCGTACACCTGGGTCCCTGGGCCGAAGGCCCTACCCCATGTAGAATATGTTGTGGTGTTTCTAACAGTGACGTAAAATAACCGAATGGAATTCATAAAAAGTAACAACTGAAAATATTGTAGTGGGGTAATTAGAATTTACTTGAGCATTAATAACTAATGTGTGCCTAAAATGTGTGAAGCTGTGACTTAGATAGCTGAAACTAAGAGATAAAGGTAATATGCAAATCAGATCAAGCTCATAATCCGAGTAAATCATGCAACAAACAAGCACAATACACAAGCAGAGATGTTACAAAAGGAGTAAATAATAATTGACATGGTATATAAGTAATTACAAGTCGTAAATCAAAAGAAAATAAACATAAAACATGTACAAGTAGTAGAATATGACAAGATTACATGATCCAAGTGTTGAGAATAGCAAGCGGACGATACATGTTATTAAGATCATTAAAGTCATAATCGGCAATTTTTGTCGTAAGTACTATAATGCTTTTGTGCTTCGTTTAGTTTCTTGAAATAAAATGCAATAGGTTTCCGTCCCTTATCTTCAAATTGTTGAGTACCGCTCCAGTCACCGAGTCTGAAGCATCTTTATATAATGACCACGGAAGCTCATGATTCGGAAATTATGAGTGTTCTATTAACTAAATCATCTTTGCATTGTTGAAATCGTTCCTTAGCTTCATCTGTCCACTGAATTTTCCGTTCATCTTTCTTTTCCGTGCTACTTTAAGGTAGTCATGTAGGACAGATTGGTTTTTTGATGCATTTTTTTAAATATCGCCGATAAAAATTAATAAGGCCTAAGAATGTTCTGAGTTCGTGAACGGTTATTGGAAGTTTATAATTAACAATAGTTTGGACTTTGTCAGGTAAAGATTGTAATCATTGAGGAGCAATTAAATTAAATAACTTAAGAATTCTCTTTCTTGTCTGCCAAAGATGGATTTGGAAACATTAACTCGGAGTCATTTAATCTTTCAAACACTAGCTTCAAATGGATTCTGTGTTGTTCCTCACTAGCTGTTGCTATCAGAATGTCATCTAAGTAGGGGAAAACGAAATTTAGACCAAAAAGAACTATATTTATAAATCTTTGAAACGTTGCTGGTGCATTTCTCTAACCAAAGCTCATTATATTAAATTCGCATAATCCAAAAATAGCAGTTTTACATCTGCCTTCTTCGGCAATGGGCACTTGGTAGTAGGCTTTGAATAAATCTATTTTGGAATAAATAATTGTACCTTTTAAAATATGATGAAAGTCCTCAAGCCCGGGAATAGGATATCTATCAGGAACTGTTCTATCGTTTAGCTATCTATGAACTCCACATGGGCGAAGAGTATCATCTTTTTTAGCACCACATAACGAGGACTTGCCTCATTGAGAACTTGAGAGTCTTATTATGTTATCCAACATGAACTGGAACTGTTGCTTAACCACTACAAGCTTTCGGTGATTCAACTGTCTTGCTTTAGAACGCGGAGGTTGACCATGTGCTATAACATGATGTTGAATATTATGTTTTAAACATGATAAGAACAAATTTGGTTGGCATAAGTGTGGGTATTGTTTTAGAAGAGTACGAAACTTTGTCGAATGGTTTACTGTAACGATATCACTATTTTCACTGATGGGAGCAACTTCACCAGTTACCTTTAGTTGAGTTACTCTATCAATCAGTTTCTTGGCATGCAAATCAATAACTAACTTAAATTTGTTAAGGAAACTCCTAAAATACTTTTATTAGTTTTTGCCACTATCAATGGAAATTGGAATTCACTCCTAAGTCCCAAATCAAGTGATAAAAGTTTTATACCATATGTTTCAATTTCGGTACCATTCGCTGCATACAACTTGAAATTCGCGGATTGTTTGTCTTGAGTTGACGCGGGTAAAATGCTAACTTTCTCACCATTATCCACTAAGAAAGGCACTTTCAATTTTTTATAGCATATAAGTAGGCAAAATTGGCGACACTCTGGAACATTATCGACAGTAGAGCTTGCCGCCTCATCTACTGTGCATGGCCGTTTCCCTGATTGGATGACCTATCAGCTGACCAACTGCATGGCTGAGTACATTTATCCTGATGGCTTTTCTTACCAAAACGGAAATGATAAAAACAATATTTTCCTTCAGGATCAAATCTTCTCCTAGAAGTACTGCGATATCGTTTGCCGGATTGAGAGTTGTTCCTAATCGTGGTTTTCATATGTGGTGAACAGTTATTTGGGATATTCGCTGTTCAAGGGAGTGAATTTTCATTAACAGTTCTGCATTCGTGCAATTACTAGCTGTTAATATACCACAAATCTCATTAGACGGTGCCATATCTGAAATTGTATCAGTCATGTATGCCAACTTGGGTAATTCTTCGTCACTAACAAGTATTATATTACGCAAAGAATCCGGGAATTTCTCCTACCATAACAATTTGCTAAAATTTCGGACACATCCGATGTTGCAGCAGATTTTAATTTTTGTAATAATTGACTTGGTTTCAATTTGCCTGAATCAGTTCCTGTAATTTTTTTCATTTCGAATATTTTCGCTTTCCTCAAATAAATCTAGAAGCCTTGTTTTGGATTCTGAATATTTCGTAGCAGTATTACCTGTTACGATAGCCCATGTATTCTCAACATATTTGGGTTCTAACTGTGATACTAAGTAGTTAGATTTCGTTTCTTCCGAAACTATTCCACTTACACTGCTCGACATTGAAAATGCAACACCAAGAAGGAGTGGTCAGAAATTTATGCAAATTTGGAAAAAAGACAGAGACAGCAAGTAGCAATAAGCGATCTTTATTTCAGAATGATAGTCAGAATACAGAGCAAGAACGGCGTCGGCTCATAGGATGTAGGACCACCGCGGACAGGGATGCATGAAGAAACACGTCTAGTCATAGAGTCAATAAGAGTGCGGATGGTGTCCTGAGGGATGGCTTTCTATTCCCTTTCAACCATTTGCCACAGTTCGTCTTCTGAACGAGGCAGGGCCAGAGTCTGCAAACGGCGTCCAATCACATCCCACACATATTCGATTGATGACAAGTCAGGAGAGTACGGTGGCCAGGGAAGCATCTGTATACCTTGCAGAGCATGTTGGCAGGTGCGAGCACTGTGCAGTCGGGCGTTATCCTGCAGAAAAAATGCCCCTGAAGGTTGGGGTTTGCCACCGGCCGCAGTACATTATCCAAGTATAGTTGGGCCGTCATAGTGCCCTGAATACGAACTAGAGGTGACCTGGAATCACAGGCAATAGCGCCCCAAACCATTTTGCCACGTTGTCGCGCGGTGGGGCGTCCCACAGTTACTGCCGAATTATATCTGTCTCCACGTCAACGCCAGACACGTATGCGGCGACTGTCACTGGATAAACAGAAGCGTGACTCATCTGAGAACACGACGTTTCGCTATTCTGTCATCCTCATCGCTCCAGTTCAGCACCATTCTAAACGTTGGCGTCTATGCTGTGGGGTCAATGGCAGTCTTCTTAACGGACGTCGTCAGTGCAGGCCATGTTCAACCAATCGACGGGAAATGGTTCTGGTCAACACGGGAACTTCCAGGGTATCTTGCACATGCTGCAGAATTGCGGTACAAGTGACTTGTGGGACCGCGACAGCTTGTCGGCGGATGCGTCGATCCACGCGTGCTGACGTCACTCTGGCTGCACCTGAACCCTTCCTTCTTCCCACATTTCCTTGTTCCCATCATGTTCGCTATAGCCGATACATCGTGCTCGCATCCATGTGGGTGTCAGCTGCTATTTGACGTAAGGACCAACCCTCCCTTCTCAGTCCGATCACCATAGCCCTCGTAAAATCGACTATCTGCTGGAAGTGCCTTCGTTGACGTCGACCTGGCATTCTGTCCTGTTACACGTATCCTCCGAGATCAAAACGAACTTTCTTCGATAATTCGTCTGGCAGAAATAACGACACGAATATTGCCCTTTCTGCACGTTCCTTCCCTTATATCTTACTTCACGTGCGTCGCAGAGCTGCGCATTTCGCATCATTCACATAACTCATTCACGTGCGTCTACTCTAAAATTTGCATAAATTTCTGACCACTTCTTCTTGGTGTTGCATTTTCAATGTCGAGCACTGTATCTTAAACTGTGCCTCAACTTGAAAAAAAACCCAGATTTCTGAGGGATCCATCCAAAACGGAGGAAATTAAATGTTGCTGATATTTGGAATATAAATATTTGGAATTTGGAATTTAAATAAAGACGCAAACTTGAGTGCAAAAATGTAATCTGGAAGATAATCAATGCGTATTATAGAAATATCTTTTGATGATAGCAACCAATAAAACAAAACGTGTAAATGAGACACATTATTTACTAATTAATACAAAGTGGGTTCCAAACCATGAGCAATAAATGCTTGTTTGTATTCAAGACAGTATCTTTACATTCACATTTATCACGGTGGAAAATTTTACACTATTTGATGCATCAGTGATTCGACAACGTGGATCCAGGAGTAACAGTAGCACAGTAGCGTGGTGTAACGGAAGCACACTTCGGCGCGTATTCGTGAGGTCCAAGTTCAAGTCCCGTCGGCGGCATTGCTAATTTTTCATGTCTCCTGCTTCAAAATAATCCAATAGACACCACAGTGATGCCCGAACTAAAAAAAGGTGGTGGCTGATGATTTTTCACTACTAGGATTTGGCAATTGGATACTCTAATTCCAAGTCGCTCTTTAAAAGGGGGAGTATATAAGGTATTCTCTCCCTTCTTTCTGCATACCTTCGTGGTGTAACGGTAGCACATTTGTCGCGTATTCGAGAGGTCAAGGGCTCTGCTCATTTTTCACTTCTCCTGATTTAAAAATTTCCTAATGTCTCTACAACTTTAAAAGAAGAAATCCAGTGGCTTGAGGTCCAACGATCGAGTGATGATCGTCCAATGATAATCCAAGACAGGTGTTCTCTTTACCGTAAAGTGACTTTTCGAACAGCGGATGAAAAGTGAAAAAAAGAATCGGTTGGGAAAGGAAGCGGACGAAACGGTACTATTTCGAGCTGGGTATGAAAGGAAAAAGATGAGACATTAAAGAAAAGGCAATAAGCCCTATAAACTCATCTTCATTTTTGCTTGAGTTGGCTGCATTTGCATCTTAAAAAAATGAAATTCCTGTTTGGCTTTTACAGAAAATTCGGGTTTCACTAGTTTCTGAAATTTTAGGCTGTATAGATAATACTTTACAGTATCCAAGTAAACAGTATGTCTTTTCATTCTAAATTGATAACGTATCAGGACTCGTAATCCTTTTTGTTTTGCGAACATGATGTGTCCTGACTGGACAGTGAGTTGACTGCAAACTATGTCCTATGGAGTAGCAAAGACGACAAGATGAGAAAGGTTAAAATTCAACTTTATTTTTTTCCTCGTTTCACTGACGCTTCCGCACTCCGGGATACAAAGACCAATTACTTGCGGTCTGAACGTAAAAACATAAGACTACTAACTAAATAAAATTTAAATAAGAGCTAACTTTTAATATTTTATGCACATGACTAACACTAAGACTGGCCTTTTAAGTTACTACGTCTGTGGTATGCAAACTGCAGAAAACTACAATACGTCTTTAGGTTTCAAGAGGACTAAAACCACTGGCCTTAAAGGCGGAAAGTAACTGATGGCAAGCTCCCGTGAAGACTCGTGGCAAGATGGCTCACTCTCTCTCCTTCTACTACGCTCTTGGTAAAAAGCCACAACTTAAATACTTAAGCGTTAGCAAGTAGAATTTGCATAAACATATTCACGCGTTAATTCTGGCAGGAAGTGGAAAATAAGAGATCATAGTAAAGTTTTAAAATAAAATAAACGCTAGTCAAACTTAAGATCCTTACAAATGTACTAAAACTTTATTATTGCCTTTTTTCGCATCTGTCATTATTTTCGAAATAGGAACGCTACCTTCTGAATTCCATTGGGAGAGACGTGTAACTGAAAGCAGTCATTTTACTGTAGCTAAACATTACATTCGTAACTTCAATCGGATATGTTCTCTAATTATTTAGAGACGAATGGGATTTACCGTTCATTGTGTGTATTTCTAAACTTATGCTAATTTAAATGCTAGTTTGTTGATATTTATAAAAACATAGTATCATTATGAACAATTACAATGTTTTTCATTAATTAATACAAGTATCTGTACATATATTACTCTTCCTAACATTTGGATTAAAAGAAATATATTTTAATTGAAAAATTATGAAAAAAAGTAATTTCATTGCTTATGAAGTTATGAAATATAAGGCTTTGGTTCTGATTTGGGATTGCTTTACCTAGATCGATTGTAGATTCAATATCATATTTTAAAAATATTGCTCCTAGGATAGCGATTTACTCTTGAGCTTCCATAAGTTACTGTACGATTTTACAAGTTTTAATTTTGAAAACTTCTTTCTGAGCTTGCTACCGCATTGCAGAAAATAGATACGGAAAGGTGTTTTCTAAAATACTTCTGCATATGTGGGATAAATGTCTAATGCATAAGTATTTTCTATGGAATTCGCGTGGCTATTAATTATATAATTCACTCGATAAATAATTTCCATCACATTTTTAGACATTTTTAATGACATTTTTAAATAATTCTACCGAAGTAAAACGTTTTATTATTTATATGTTGTTTAAAAGAGGGTGAACGTTTCATAAATTCAGCATGTGTGCTGAAAGGTTTCATCAGCAAACAGTGTTACGGTATAGGTAATTAAAAAATAAAAGTGTACATCACATTGCTGGTTAAAATTTGCCATTAATTCTTCTGTTTTCTACACAGTTTCTTTCTAACCCCTCATGCCAAAAAATTACCTGCATCTTGTTCGGAATTACATGTTCCCTCCTTTCTGCATGCCTTCGTAGTGTAAAGATCGGAGCGTATTCGAGAGGTCCAGGTTCGTGTCCCGACTAGGGTATTGCTCATTTCTCAAGTCTCCTGCTTCAAGGAAACTTGATATCTCTACAATACCAAAGAACTCAGATTCTTCTTATGGTCAGATATTTTTTTTAATCCACTGTCATTTTGGATTTCTGTTGATAAAGTTTGTATCATTTATGCAAATTATGGCATCATTTACATCAAAATTTTATTCTGAAACTAACTACTTTTATTTCAGAAATTGTATTACACCATAGCACGAAGAATGAGATGAATTGAAGCTTCCTTAAGTTTCCTTAAACTTCCTTAAAGTTTCAAATCTATCTATCTATCTATATACTATTTCTAATTTAGTGGTGTAACCATATAATCCGCAGCCTCACTAGTGGCTGAATGGTTAAGCCCGCTGAATACAGATAATTCGATTTGGATTTGAACACAAGCGATCGGGTTGGCTGCATTGTTGCTTTTAGTGATTTTCCCCATTTATAATGTGAATACGAGCCACTTCTCCTCTAAAACATCTTCCATGAAAACATTCCTCTCCTTAAGCAGATAACCTTAACCTTATTTGAATAGTCTAATTTAAGCATTTAATCCACGTAAGCTATCATTTTGAGACATTTCTTGTAGTATTTAGTATTTATTGGAACTCCTAAGCTGGATAAAGAACTTAGAGGCTCCAATAAATCAGTTCCACTGTCTTATCAAGTATCACAAGACTAATCTGAATTACATCTGTGCTATCTGAGGTATTTTGATCGGTTAGTCTTCGAAAAAAATGCATACAGTCAGTGCTTCGCATGAGAAAGTGCTGTGGCATGTAAACATTTAGCAGTCCAAATTTACTATTAATGAATATGAACGACTAGTAATGATAGCTTTAGAACAAAAACTTTAATGAAAACCTTGAGATTTCATCGCATGATAAAAGTTTTCCGGTTGTATTTTCTTTTTCACAAATCAAATGAAATGCTCTTTAATGCAAATTATACGTCTTAAAGACAGTGGAAATAAAGTACTATATTTATTTGCTCCATGTGAGGAACAGGAGGGTATCATAAATTAAGGAAAAAACACAAAAATCGCGATTACTGAAAGAGTTACATGTAGAATTTTATGAAACTTACCCACAATACACAACGCATAGTAAGGTATCAAATGACATAAAAAGAAATTACCAGACAATTATGGTAGTATTGAAATTAGCACATGTACAAAATGAACAAATCGAAGGTGTCAGTTTGCTATAGGAAAAGTACCTTCAATATGGAATATGATCGCCTCTAGAAGCAATACAGTACATACAGCGATGTGTGATGCTTTCAATTATGCGGTCTATCAGTTCCATAGGAAGCGAGAGCCATTGCTCTTGCAAAGCAGTTGCAAGAGCGGTAAGAACCTGATAGGGAGGTTTGAGAGCAGTTGGACGTCTCCCTAAAGCATCCCAAACGCGCTTGATAGGATTCAAGTCCGGGGATCGAGCTGGCCACTCCATGCGCATAATTGTTTCCCGTTGAAGATAATCATCTACGATGCGAGCCTTGTGTGGTCTTGCGTTGTCGTCCTGTAACAGGAAAGCATCACCTATTGCCCCAACATATGGGTGCACATAAGCATCAAGGGTGTCATCTCTATAAACCTGAGCATTCACGGTTGCCCTTGGAAAAACATGGAGGTCTGTGCTTCCACCCAAAGAGATGTTACCCCAAACACAGACACTGCATCTTCCGTATGCATCTCCTTCACGGATGTTTGACGGATGATAACGGGTTCCGGGTTCTCCCCATATCAAATAACGTCTACTATCTAAACCTGGACTCATCCGTAAAGAGAACAACACTCCATTGATCAGGCGTCCAGTGGACATGTTGTCGTGCCCACTGCAAATGCTCCCTTCTATGGCGTGACGTGAGCGGCACGCAAATGGCTGGTCGCCTCGCATACAGATCCCCTTCGTGAAGCCTTCTACTCACAGTTGACGTTGAGACCAACCTTCCAGTGGCTGCAGCAAGGGAGGATATAAGAAGAGTCGGAGTAGCGGTTCTATTCCTGTCTGCGCATAATGTCAAATATTGGTCATTGGGGCTAGCTCTTCGTAGCAGTTGACCGTTCTTGGCTGAACCTCCTAGATGCCGAATCTGTGGTTTGAAAATTGAAAAGTCTATGAACCACAGAAGGACTCACATTTAGAAATCTGGTCACTTCTGTTTGACTTTGTCTGGCCTCTAACCTCCCAATGGCTCTCCATAGTAGTTCTGCTGGCAAATGATGCCTGAAGGTCATTGTTACGAATTGACTATCTCAGATTTCTGATGTCGTTATGACAGTGAAATATGTGGGCTTGTTCTCAAACATGGACTTTTATGCTCCTCGAAGATGACGTATTCCGAGTGCAGCGCCACTAATTTGTATATTGCAGTTTTACTTAGCTACTCTTACTTGGCAACATATTCAAATTTTACATGCTTTGGCTTATTTTTGAGGGAGTTATCGCTACTTTTGTGATTTCTCCTTCATTTATGATAACCAGTGTATAATCAATGGCTAACCAAATAGTATAATCAATAAATTTATTCTTCAAAGATGTTCATTGATTAATCAATTTACCAAAATTTCTACAAAATAAAAAAAAAAAATTATAGTTTCCAGGAGAAAACAAAGTCTTATTTTCTTCAAATTAAGAAAGTTTAGTTAGTATCCGAACTAAAGCAGAGGCTTTCTAAAAGTTTTCAGTCGTTATTTTTCCTTTCTTTTATAAATAATTTGTTCTGTTCATTAACGGTTTTATTTGTCTCCAATTCCAATTCTCAAATTTACATGCATCCTGAAAATGCTAAGTCTTCGCTTTTTTTTTGGTTTTATTACTCATTTTAATGCAAAAGAAATATACATGAAAGTATATACTTTTCTACACAGCACTAGTGTTAAGAGAAATCCACATATTTTCTAGAAACATTAATCTAGCATTATCACTATGATACTAAAGTAGCTGCGAACCATTTGTTTCTATGAGTCACTTTTGTGCGTTGAAATCACTATCTGTCGCCTGTGGTCATCTGTCGCCAAAAATCTCTTCCCAGTCCATTTTTCTTTGCGTGTCAAATTTATTAATCAAGTTATACCGAACTTATGTATGTTACATTAATATCCTGCTTTGCATAGCGTTCGCTATTATACCTGGTTTCACGTGTCCGCGGTATTTTATTATATTTTCATGTCAATATGGCCTACAGTACTCCTGCTCACATAATATTTCTAATTTCTAATCCGGCCCATATCCTTTCAATGTTCCACATGCCTGGTGCATAGGTTTCAATAGCGTTTGGCTTTTCGAGTATATGACTACTTTGTTGCATACAAAACCTACAAAGCATGACATATTACATCGGCATATTTTCCAGGCATCATGATATTTTTCAGGGTGATTTTTTATTCCTTAACAAATGCTTTAAATTTGCACCTTGTGCTTAGTTTATTTTACTTTACTTTAGTACATCTTAATATTATAATTGTTATAGTATTGTAAGAAATGCATATAATATTTTACTTTAAATAGCGATTTAGAATTTTAATATGCAAGTAGTATTAACATTTCTCTTCGAATTAAGTTATTAGAATCTACTTTCCAGAATATTATGATTTATTTTTAGCTCACCTTGTAGGCTATTATTTCTCATCGGGCGTTGCTTAGCAACCGTTGTTCACTTTCGAGTTAATGCTGAGGTTTTCGCAAGCAAAACGTCAAGACGATGAATCAATTAACTGGTTACTTTTTAATGCCCTTTTTTGGCTTGCCATGAAAAGTGGTTTACTTAGAGTGCAAGTTGTTCTTATGCCATTTGTTTATTTAAAGCCTTGTTGCAAAGCTATGGTATGTTTCATTGCGGACAGAACAGAACAGATGAAAATATTAATCATTGGAGAAAACGGAATTATTGGCATTATTCACAGGTCTGAGACCTAAAATATCCATATAATATTACAAAAGACGATATTAGGACAGAAAACATTAGACTGCTTTTAAATCAATATCTTTGTTTGCCTAAGAAGTATTGAGTGATAATTTTCTGTCTCATAATATAAACATTTAATCATTTGTATTTCTACTTTCATGTGTGAATGTATATTTTCAGACTGATGATTTAATTCTCTGGAAAAGTATGTTTACACTTTAGGTAAAGCTGCAAGTTTCTCTGTTCTAATTTCTTAATTTTTGTTACTGCAATAAAGAAAATACGAGAATGATCTTATACAACTGTAAGATGCATGTTTTTTAAGTCACATATTAAGACACAGGAGCAACTGGTGCCTTTGTCTTTTGATTAAATCTTGAGCTTTTAAGTTATGTATATAATATGTGTGTATAAACCTCTAAGATATTCTCTGAAGAGCCTCCCTCCGAAAAATAAACTGGTGTAGGTTTACGTAGGCAAATAGCAGAGGTATAGAACAATCATAGCAAAGAGAGGAGGTCGGCATCTCCTGGATAAGACAAGGCAAAGTTGATCAGGCAAAGTTGTTAAATTGGTTACTGTTGCTACAATGGCAGATTATCAAGATTTAAGTGAGTTTGAACGTGTTACAGTCGAAGCACGAGAGCTAGGACATAGCATTTCCGAGGTAGCGATAAAATTTGGATTTTCACCTAAGACTATTTCACGAGTGTACAGCGAATATCGGGAATCCTGTACAGTGAATATCGGGCAAAATATCAAATCTCTGACATCGCTGCGGCCGGAAAAAGCTCGTGAAAGAACGTGACTAACAACGACTGACGAGAATCATTAAGCGTGACAAACCTGCAACTCTTTCTCAAATTACTGCAGAAATCAATGCTGGGGCATGAACAAGTGCCATCGTGGAAAATACTTATTCAACAGACCATCATTGTCCACTCGTGTACCGTTGTTGACTACATGACACAAATCTCTACGCCTTGCCTGGGCCCGACCGCGATTGGACTGTTAATGACTGGAAATATGTTGCCTGGTCTAACGAGTCTCGTTTCCAATTAATTGTATCGGCGAATGGAAGTGGACGGGTATATAGATATCCTCATGAAACCATGGATCCTACATGTCATCAGGGGACTGTAGCAGCTGGTGGAGGCTTTCTCATGGTATGGGGCATGCGCAGTTGGCATGATATTGGACACCTCATACCTTTAGATATGACTCTATTAGGTGATAGATACGTAAGCATCCCGTCCGATTACCCGCACCCATTCATCTCCACTGCGAATTCCGATGCACTTGGACATTTACAACAGGACAATGCGACATCCCACACGTCAAGAGTTGCTAACGGGTGACTTCAGGAACACTCCTCTGGCTTTAAACACGCTAATTGGCCGCCTAGATCCCCAGACATGAACATTATTGAGCCTACCTGGGATAACTTGTAAAGTGCTGTTCAGAAGAGAGCAGTCCATACGACGTCGTGCGCTTAAGGGGCCCTACACAATATTAGGCAGGTGTACCAGTTTTTTTTTATCTCCAGTGTATAATCGTTCTATAAGCATCCTTAGTTATAAGCTGAACACATTCATGTATGACGCTTTCAATCCAAGTAAAGGGTTTTCGCTAGTTCTCTGTAGAGAGGAAAAATTCCTTACTATGTTCCTGACGTCCAGCAATAACGTTTGTAAATTTCTGTAAAGTAATACTGTAAATTAATATACGTTTGTAAATTTTTGTAAAGTAATGCTGTAAAATAATATACGTTTGTAAATTTCTGTAAAGTAATACTCTTACTTAACCTGTAAAGTTTTGCTTTTGTAAAGTGTATTTGTAGTGTGTACGTAAAAGTGTACGTTCTGCTGTAAAGTAATTTGAATATCTGAAATGATGCAATACTTACGTAAATTATTAATTATATCCTCAGCAGCAATGGCTACAGTATCTTACAGTTTATTTGATGTATATCCTAATGCTACATATGCGGGGACGCAAGACAATACCACCTAACCTCTTCGTAGAACGATGGTGGCTCCGTCTTCCGTCAACTATCAACTGTAAATTTCTAATGTATAGTGAGTAACTACCTAAATATAACGAATGATTCAGATTCAAATTATTCATGAAACTATTTATTTCTGAATATCATGCACTAAAAACTTAATAGGCCATATATTTAGGTATTATTATATATATATATATATATATATATATATATATAAAAACTACTTAGCGTGCCTTCGTGGTGTAATGGTCAGCACACTGAGCCGGTATTTCAGAGGTCCGTGGTTCGATTCCCGGCGAAGGAAATGCATATTTTTCATGTCTCCTGCTTGTAATTAAACCTAATGTCTCTACAGTGGCGCCCGAACTAAAAGGGTTGTGGATGATGACTCTCCACACCCAGGATTTGGCGACTAGGTTCCCTAAAACCCTAGTCGCCCTTTAAAAAGGGGAGTATATAAAGTATATCTCCCACATTTTTAGCGTGCATTCGTGGTGTAATGGTCAGCACACTGAGCCGGTATTTCAGAGGTCCGTGGTTCGATTCCCGGCGAAGGAGGAATTGCATATTTTTCATGTCTCCTGCTTGTAATTAACCTAATGTCTCTACACATGTACGGTCATCTTTAAGTATGTCCAAGAAATTAAGGCAATGTATTAAAAGTGCATAAATTCAGGTATAAATTATCAGGGACATTTTGGAATTAAAATCAAGAAAATTATTCATAGAAAGGAAATTAAATCTTACTTGTGTTATTCATGAATGTGAAGTAAATTTGACAGTTTAAAATTAGGAATTTAACTTCAAAAGTAAACAAAATAATTTATTGCAGTTACGCTTAGAAGTTTTAGAGTGAGAGTTTAAGCCTCTAAAGTACAATACTCTTCACTAATCTAGCTATGCGTTTTAAAAATTGCAACTACTGTGACTTCACTGGGCTATTTATTAAAAGCAGCCTTTCTAAAACAAACTGTAGGATGTTTTAATATAAAGTTAAGTTTAGTGTAGGTTGGTAGAGCAATATAATTTGTGAGGACTGAGAAGGAACATCCCAGAGTTAGAATTTAACACATAAAATGTGCTTAACACTCTCAATAATCATAAATAAATATCATGTTTGATAAAATACTTTAAAAGACTTTTGAAGAACGGAATGCATTTTACTTAGTTAAGGAATTTTTAAAGTTCAATGAAACAGGTCTCAATAAGGAAAAGGCAAATGAGATTACTCATAACTTTAATGAGACATATGAATTTTAGAAAGCACATTAGTTACTATCAGTTGTTTAATACCACAAAGTCAATAGTAGTTTTAAAGATAATGATTATTTATTTTATCATGTATAATGGGATTAAAGTGTAGATTTCGTTTTGATTACTGACACAAATGGATGTAAATTTATCTTGATGCAAGATTTTGTACAAAACATTTCTGTAAGTTAGTGCTTGTAACATATCTAGCTTTTACAATACTGCGAAATTTAGATTCAATAACGTTTCAGTGATAGTTATTTTGCTTAACGTTGGCTTGAACTTTACAGGAGATGAAATGCGGTTTATATTCCACACTTCTCTATCGATTTAACTATCTATGGATCCGACTGTAAAGTAAGGGAAAAGGGAGAATAGGTAAAAAAAAATAGGAATAAGAAATACGAAACTGAAATCTTCTAGGGCTATATGTGTGTTATCAATTTTCATTGTATGAACTTTACCTACCTGCGTAGAAACGCAGCAAGTGGAGACAATCAATTACGGAATTTATTCTTCTCTTTTATATGAGTGCACCGTTTTTATTTATGCAGGTAGGGAATTGAGGAAACCCTAAGGGAACTAAGATTTCCTTATGATATGATATATATCGTCAACAGCTATTCTGTCTACTCGAAATGGGAAGAAACTGCGAAACTGAATTGGAAAGCTCTTCAAAGGAAAAAAATCTACCGCACCGAGAAGAAGGAACATTTTACAGATAATATCAAGATGGTAAGTGACAACTTTGATCCAGAAGATTCAACGCCAAGTGATATCATTGAGTCTGTACTACGATTTTTTTTATTTAGAAATCTTCTTCACAGCAAATTGCAAAAAGTCGTCATTAAAATTTGAGGGATCACCAAACTTGGAAGTTGCTAAAAAGTTGAGTGCTTTACCGATACTTTCATGAATGAGGAAATTCAAGATTCCGGAACATCGCAATTGTGTTGTAAAAACATTTGGTTGATAAAATCTATCATTAAGAAGTCGGCGAAAATAAATCAACATGAATAACTGCGAACAAAATGCATTGCAGCAATTTATAAACAAATATTGTCTCATAAATTGACTAATTTGCAATGTATGAGATAACGAGAGTAATATTATTCAAGTTAGGAAAAGGGGACCATGGGCTGTATTTTCTATCAGAGGCATGCTTCCGGTCGTAATATTACTTAAAAAGGCCCAGAATTTCATGAAACATAATTAAACAGAATAAGTGAGGAATGAAACGGTTTCCCTGAAGCAACCCTGTTAGCAAAATATTCATTATTTTTAATTAGATAAAATCCAACATATCCTTCAGGTAAAATTCGCGATATTCGAAAACGTGTTTACTGATTTACATCATTTTCCGTGTTTACTATCGACACAAATTCTAGACATTCAAAGAAGCATTTAGGAGAAAACCAACCAATCAATCGAACATTCAATCAAACAGTCAATCAGTAAAAAAAAGATTTTCTTTTCACAATTCAAAGTAATACCGCCTTGGATAAAACACCATCCGTTGCTGAATTTTTAGCTGCTCCTTTTTTTATGAAATTGCTTAATAAAGGTACTTTCGAAATTTCACACGCAAAAGTATGAAACTTCTGGTTTTTAACTATGTAAAGCATAATTTATGATTTCCTAATATGCATTTTTATTTGTGAAATGTCTGGTTAAGTTACCATGGGGCCTTAGTTACAGCTCTTTCAGTGGTTTCCGGCACTCTGCTTCTTTGTTTGTATGAAGGAAAATCAAGATTGCAAGAAATCACAAGCTGATTCTGGGACTATCAAAAACTGAAAAACCAGGCCACCAGCGCAGTGCTTTGTAGTCCTGGATGGCAATCAGGCCATATCTGTAGACACTGTAGAAAAAGTTTGGTTTTATTTCAGAAAACTCTTCTACTCCTGCACTGATAATGTTTTCACTAAGTTCTGCGCAACTTAACAAACTGTAGTACTGGAAATTTACCGAATCATTTAACGAAATAAAAAGTCCGTGGGAAGGAGTTTCGAAACTCTGCATGTTAATATTCATGGAATCAAACGTTTGATAAGTAAAGAAAATTATTCATTTAAAAGATTTCGCTTTTTGTTTAATATAGTTTGTGCAGTTCTAAGAGCTTTTCTTTTTACATCAAGCTATCCTATTAAAATTGAAACTTGTAAGATCTAACCTTTTTAGCTATCATGCAGTGTGACTAAGTCTCAGTGTCCAACAACCTGGCAACTTTCTGCACATGCGTGAGGATGAACACAACAGGGAAAGGGTGTAAAAAGCTCTTTTTATTACTCACAACTCTATAAGAGAAGTCCAACTCAAGTACGGTAACAGCACAGTCTAATTGCGATAATTTAACAGTAAAAAAGGTAAGAAGTAGTGCTAAACTACACAATTTAATTTAATCTAACTGGCTGACACAGCAACCTACACCGGCGATGTACTAACTAGACGGCTAGAAGTGTAGCCGCTACTAAAATTAACCGCTGGAGGACGAAATAGCAAATGTGAGCTACACTAGCGAACTCACACTCTGTCTAACCTCGTTTCACCCGTTTAAATACTCTCGTTTACCTATTTAATTTGCATTCTGGCGAGGAAATGCGAGGGAAATTCGGAAAAGATATCAACATTAAAATAACTGGTTAGTGAACTACGGAGAATACTACAAACTATTATGCAACTTGAAAAGACCTACTCATCAGAAGGAATAGAATCCATGATTATCTGTCTGCGATTCCCGAGTTGGTTAATGATAGCAACCAGCTCTTACCAACTGAGCTAGTTGCTATCATTGGCCATCTTAGGATAATTTCTTATTTAACCATGAGTGTGACTTTGTTTGACCTCGATTGGTTGATCCAACTGTGATAAGATCCATCGGTTAGAATTTTATTCACACAGAATTAAATTTCTTCAAGTAACAATTTTAATTTAATTAAACTATTGTCAGTTACAAACACAATTAAATTTTTATGTACTTAAATGGACTAAATTTGCTTTATTCAAGTAAAATTATAATCCACATAATTTTATAATGTAAAGAGATTTTATACCTTTAAATCTCTTAATATTTAGCAGTTAGTAAATTTCATTTTTAATTAAGGTTTGTTCCAATTAACACGTTTTTGCTCGCATTAAATTCTGTTCTATACTCTTACTGCTTCGTTTGCAGAATATACAAATGAGGGGAGTTTTAAATAGAATAAGAATATAAGTTAGGAAGGGAGTGTTGCCATCGGTTGTCACCCTAAAACAAACTTTGTGTATATAGCCAACCTGGCCGGATAACCTCTGA
Organism: Stegodyphus mimosarum; assembly: GCA_000611955.2. Taxonomy (NCBI): domain Eukaryota; kingdom Metazoa; phylum Arthropoda; class Arachnida; order Araneae; family Eresidae; genus Stegodyphus; species Stegodyphus mimosarum. The sequence continues at coordinate 230,938 of KK113487.1, forward strand.
AATGATGAGTTTCTCTTATGACTATTGCTTAAAAGATAGTTAGTCCATGAGATTCAAGGAGCCACGTGCTCAGAGCCTCCCCACTTTTATCACCAACTAGTAGATTTATTTTAAATAATAATAACCACATTAAGTACATTTGCCATATTTATACAATTTAAAAGAACATATTTTGAAACATATTTACATGAAAGAGAAATAAAAACTCAACCTAAAATGCAATTGCGTCAAAAATAAAATTCATAAAGTGCACAGTTCATGGAGTGTATAAAGTTGAAACAAATGCTCATAAAATTAATCATAAAGTAGTATTAATTTAGCTCTTACACTTTATGCTCATAAAATAAAGTTACCGATGTGACTTCATAAATAAAATAATGAAAATTCTGAAGAAGCAAATATGCTATTATTTTATTCATACTTTTAAGCAGGATGGAAATTATCTTTTCCCAATACAGTAAGTAGATTCATAATTTTACATATTTTAAGAATAAGACATCTTTGCTTAATAAGGAATCTTCTGAAAGGAATAACATTAGCTGCAGGAAATTTAATATGACATTCTTTCGTTAAGGGGAATTCTATTACATTATCTGGAGATTCAATGTCTTCACAGATACAATGATCAGTATCGATAAATCCATATTTTATGCCCTGTTATGTCTCTTGATAACTGTGGAATCGACGTTTTAAGATTTAGATAAACTGTTGGTAGATAATTAAAGATGTGTCTGCTCTATTAACTAAAATTCCATTCTTCTTGCCATCTTTTAATGAGAATGTCAAGAGATTTCTTTTAGATATGAAATAGGCTAACGAATGGGAGCATATTCTACGTTATAATTTTCAGCGGCCTCTCTTGCTGAGTGGTCTGCCAATTCATTACTATGTGTTCCAGCAAGAGATTTTATTCAGGGAATATTAAAACGAAGTCTTTTCCTATTTCCTAATAATTGCTGAATCTTGTAAATTAATAGTGATGTCTGTGAATAATATGAAACTGCAAAATGTACTGATATACATCAGCATAGATATTTGAATGAACACTATTATTGTTTAGAATATATTGAATCGCTTTAATAATAGCTAGTGTTTCGGATTGGATACTGTGTTACGAATTTACATTTAGTTAGATATTTTTAATAGAATTATAATTAGAATTGTTTTATTTCCTAGTACAGTGCAGCGCGTGACATATTTTAAGAGAAAGCTACGCCGGAAAAGTAAAAAGACAAGAGCATGTGCATTTAACATTGAGTAAAAATTTATCTCTGATATTTAATTTGAATAAATGTAATTGACTAATATGTTAGCTGTAACCGTAATTCTAATTTTCTTTACTTTCCAGAAATTGCTAGAATTGTCTCACGCGGCCGATTTAAACTGCTATAAAAACTGGAGAGAAACATCTCAGCTTAGCTGTCGTGAGCTTTTGTTGTTTACTTAGATGCTGTAATTTTTGATTGGATTAGCTTTCTCTGCACTTTAGGTTGAGTTCTATTTAACGTTTTATTAGTTTAAAATATAGCTACTGTTTATATTGCGTGATATTATACGAATATCTTTGAGAACTAATCCACCGTTTTGTTATATTTCTTGCGAATAGAATAAATTTTTTAACTTTTTATCGGACTTGTGCATTCAATTTATTACGATTCCGTACGCACGCAACACTATTTTCATTGCCAATATGCCCTAGCCACTGGTATTTAATAGAGTAACTCTCCAGTAGAACACACGCATCCCACATTGCCATTAATTGTAGAACCATCAGTGTAGATTCTAGGCAATTCAACAGCGATATGATAAATATTCAGGTTGCATTACTTCATTATTATTTTTACTAATTAATATACTTTTATGTATTCCCTTATGCACCGCATGAATGTTATCTCATGTTCAGGCATATAAGGCTCAAGTTCAGGCATGCAGTAAGGCAACAGAGCAGGTTAAATACTTGTTCGGCGTAGCTTACTTGCCCTTTGAGTTGTAGTCAGAGCTCAAACTGCTTCGGAGCCCAAGAGAGCCTAGCTCCGGTACTTCTTAATTTTTTTGATAAATCGTAAGTTTAACTGGAGCCATTGGGCTCTAACTAAGGAGGCTCTAGTAATTCCTTTATGTAATCGAATCACAATTTCAGAAGAAAATTCCTTTCATCTCGAAAATTTTATTTTGCTTATAAGTAAACCTTAAAAGTCGGGTCTACCTTTTAAATGCATGCCTATCTTTCCATGGAAAACAAACCCTTCGATGAATGTACACCCCATCCACATGTCAAAGACTCATTCTTCAGCAAATGCAATGAAATTATGACAGCGGTTAATTTTTCATTCCCGAAATTTCTAGAAGTCCTCACCCTGATAGTTAACATCCGATGTTAGATACTTCTCAGGAAAGCGTATCCCTGCCGGCATTTAAGGTAACCAAGTAGTAACACAACAAGTAGTACATGTAACCAAGTAGAGAAGACGAGAATTATCACCTTACATTTACTTAATCTTAGCTCGAAGATCAGCCATACTAGAATTATATTGGTTCGGAATCGTGGTCAGAAAGTGTTGGATTCTTCTCTGTTTCTTTTCATTCTTACGTATTGTCTGTTCAAAATCACCTTTTAATCGTTTTGTATGTTTTCATTGGTATGCTGGAAAAAGACTGGTCTTTGTTTTAATCATCTCTTAAAGTAGGGCATTTTATTGTATATTCAGGTTTTTAAATTCAGCCAAAGGTAATTTTCAGTTTTTGAGTGAAATTGTAATTCCAACCGGAGCTCCAAATAAGACGAGGTCTAGTATTTTATTTTATTGCTTAATTATCTATTAATAATTTTATAATTTATTAAATTTTTTGCTTATCTCTCAATATTTTATTGAATTTTTATTTTAACTATTAGTTTAATACAGTAATATGTTAATACTAAAACTAATAATAATAATGCTAAAACAAATGTTAATACTAAAATTCTACTGTAACTGTTAATACTAATATTTTAATTATTAATTATTTTGCTATTTTACTCATTTAATTTTCTATCTCTTTCCACACGGTCTTCCATAGGGCTTTGAGACTTCTAATTTTAGAAATTAGGCCCTGGTTGTAGTGTATGACATGAAAATTGCTCTGTATTCCTTTTTGTAAATAAATCAGGATTTAGCGATTTTGAATACAAAAGGAAAGGAATTTATGCTAATCGATCCTTTCATTGAGAAACTTAATTTTCTTCCTTTAGTGTTTATACACCTGAGCTATTTTGTTATTTCATCACGAGATTATAATTATTTAGAGGCAATGCTTACAAGCTGATCCTTTTTAAAAATTTATGCAAATGTTTCTGCAACTTTTGTCTCTTTTTAATAGCATGATGCTATCAAGAAATGATGTATATATCGACCAGAAATATAAGCACTGGTAAATAAAATTTTAATGAAATGGTTTAGGTTATTTCAATATGGCAAAGCCACGAGGGCTATCTGCAAACAATATTATCGAATGCAAAGAAAAGAGGAGAAAAACCTTGTAATATTACATCATAAGCTCATTCTTTAGAGACAAACTTCACATCTTAAAGTTTAATTTCTTATCCTTTAGTTAGTTCAGCTCAGTTATTGTAACTTAGGGGTGCGATTAATGAACTTAACTGGCTTTACTTTTTGTAAAAAGGGGTAAATAATTTATCCCCTCAAGTATTGAAATGCAAAGGGAAGAAAATATTACAATATGCATACTTCCTATACCACTACCGTAGAAATTTAAGAAATCATATACTTTATTGAAGAACTACGCATGCATTTTTCTGAATAAAACTAATTTTTATTCTTACTGATGTAGTTAGAATAAATCTTAACAACTGCATATAGTGATTGGTGAGGCACTTACTGATCAAGTGTTTAATGTTGTCTAAATGTAATTGTTAAGATGATTACTAACATTTGTTATAAGAATAGTGAAAGAGAAGTATTAAATTTTTCAAACTATGAAGAGTTGAATTTTGTTTTCTTTCAAGGCAGAACAAATAAAAAAAGATAGAAGAGTTTTAAATTTGGGATGATTCAACAGGTTTATTTCAGATATTGACTTTTAGTGATGACTGAACGCTACAGAATGATGAGTTGATAAGCTTTAGCTGAAAGTCGGCAAGGATTCTGTGGCTTCTTCTTGGTTGGCAGAAATCATAATAGAATGGCAGAATTTCCATAATGGATTTCAGCTGCCTTCCTTCTTTTTGATTACAGGCATTCATAGTAATCCAGAATTCTGGCACAAGTTGTTGTGGGTTATGAGATCATGGCTGTCTCTTTAAATAGTAATTACAAATAATAATGACCCACAGTACAATAAATAAATTTGCTCAAGAATTGCTCCGATATTGCTCAAGAAGAACGTGGATATTAAGCATTTTTCTTTTAGCGCATCAGAAATATCGTACATTTACGAAATCATAGAGTAAATTCTAAAACACAATTAAGCTAACTATTTGAAACACAAATCTCAGCTATGATTAACAACTGAGTGTTCTTGGATATCGGAGACATATGTATATGGCGTCGTACTGAATTCTTGTAGCTTCGGTATAAAACAGTCTAAGGACTTCGAAAATGAGCTTTTCAATGCTTCCAAACTCGCTAATTTCGCGAAAAATCATTCAATTTTGCCAACATCTAGCTTTCTACTTGAATGAGAAACTTGGGGCCACGGATTAAATTACAAACACAATAAACCCTAAAACTCTTATCTAAAAGCAATAAAAAACTGATAACTAAGTGAAACAGTGCACAATATTACAACATTACGCGAAAACAGAAACAAAATCAGATAAATTTAAATATTCACAGAAATTTGCGACAGTGTACTTCGATATGCCATACATCGATACAGTCTGTTACAAGAGCGTTTATTGCAAATCCGAAGAATTGCATTTCATATCTGATTAAAGGCTTCGTTCAACGCAGCTTGTTAAACCTGATGCATTGGACATTCCATTTATGTTATCATGAAAGAGTACTGCATTTTGTTTGCAGAAGAGTCAGGGTTTAATATACACAGTGTTTAATACCATACGTTCTCAGGGAAGAATCTGATAAAACGAGAATACTCTTGGACAAAATAATACAATTTGTGATTTTAACCTCATGATGAGACATCATGTTGTGTTTCTTATGTATTGCTCCAATAGTCCGAAGGAAGAATACCAATAGCTTTGGAATATACCGATATATGCCATGCATGTGTACTATCCTTTAACAATGAGAGTGAGGACCCAAATTCCTGTTTGTAAAAGACAAGGATTGCCAGTCTAAAACGAGGCTTGGGGAGAAGTTATTGTAGGATATCAGAATTCAACAATTGCTAGTAAAACTGATAACTTAAAGTACACCACGCATGCATGGGAAGCGTTCCCATGGTGTATTTCGGGGGTACAGACTGCTTTTCCCCTTTCACTAATTGTTTAGACCAGCACTGATGAAGAATGAAGTTTAAACAGCACTTGATAGACAAACTTGTAGAGTATTTTATATTAATTAAACAATTATTATGATTTAAACCTTAGCTATAACTTCTCCTTTTCTTTAGCCCTTGCATGGATACAAATTAGAGGCTAGTGTCCTTTTACAGATACAAATTTTAGAGGGTTTGAATGACTTAGATCTCTCGGCAGTGTCGCCTGCAGTTTAGGATCTGTAGCTCAGCTCTGCCAATGGATATTTCGGCTTTAACCACTTCGCTAGCATAAACGCGTCATTACAATATTGAACCAACTGAAGTAGGCGTAGGTTGTTTAGCGTCCGACTTGAGTACTGTTAATTTGAACTTTCAGCTTATGTTATTTTAAATACTCGTAAGTATCATTACTTTACTTACTTATCATTGCATAAGATGTGCCTTTTGTTCAAATATGGTTATTTAAACCTTCATAGGATTTTCTCATAATATTTGAGACAAAGCAATCTTTCTCTTGTCAGTCTGATAGGGTCTGAAGGACTTTGAGTTAATTAAGATACTTTTAATCAAGAGACTTTGAGTTAATTTTACACAACTAAGACAGTCTAAACTTCTGACTAGAAAGACGCTCATTATGTTGCACTACAAATGTAATTGTGAGGTCCATCTGATTCAGTATTAAAATTTCTGTGCAAAGACTTAATTTTCAGGAGTTCCTTGAAAATTTTAGCATCATTAGTAAGTGCATTAGGTATTTTCTCCCTTCTTTCCGCAGGCCTTCGTGATGCAACTGGAAGCACCCTCCATACGTATTAGAAAGCTCCGGTTTTCGAATTCCGGTGCGGGTAAAGCGGATTTCTTTTCTGGAAAAAAGCGGTTTCCTGACTTTAAAAAAAATCTAAAGGGCTCTACAAAAGACACCCGAACTAAAAAGGTGGTGGATAATAATTCATCACCATCAGGATTTGGTGATTGGGTCCCTTATCCGTAATCGCCTTTTAAAGGAGGACTGAGTATATATATATTTTCTCTCTCTTTTCCACATGCTTTTGTGATGCAATTGAAAGCATGCTCCATTCGTACTCGGGAGGTCTGGAGTTCGAATCCAGGGAGGGCATTGCACATTTTCCATGTTCCAGCATCGATATATAACCTAAATGTACAAACGTGAAACATTACTTACAAATGAGAAGTATTACTTTATATACATGCTAAGTAATATAACCTTCAAGGAATTTATTTTCTTCAAGGAATTTCGCTTGAAATGCAAAAATAAAACTTTTCTTCCCTTAAAATCTTAAAACAAAATATCAAAGTTTTCCGTTTCTGTTATTAATATTCATCACTCACAAAGATGTTTTAACAAATGTGTTATTAATAATTTTAGAAGGAATGCTTTGGATTCGAATCATTGATTCTTACATCTTGAATGAAAACAGTGTAACATTTCAAATATATGCTATTCGAGTAAAAGTGAAAATTGCAGTACAGACGATACTCTTAAACAATCTGAAAGTCATGTGACAGTGATCGATGAGTTCAGACTTATCTCCAAAACTCAGAAAAAGTGAGGTTAACAGCTTTGTCATAGACTTAAAGAAGACTTATACATATTTAAAAGCGTTGCTCCAATAGAGCATAATCCCACGGTAAATTTCACAGAAAGTAATAACATATAGTATACTAATGTAAACTTTGATACGTATAGTTAGTTACATAGGTATCTCCAATTAGGACAGGCTTCCATTTAGATCAGTCTCTGTAAGAAGTTTTAAAATTTGTTGGAATATCTTATTCAGTCACTTATTCAACGCGGTAGCCGTAGCAATTAATTACATAATGATTAAGATGTTGCTCTGAGTAAAGAGTAAGTACGTTAAATGTAGAGTAATCCTTTTTTTAAGTATTCTTATTGCCTGAGTGATTTAGATTAAACGCAGTTTCCTCCTCGCCTTATTTTCCAGCTGCAGAGAGAATTGGTAGCATGAATGTTTGCAGAATTTTGCATATGTTTAATGTAACTGTGAGCTAATTTTTTAGTCAATTTATGAAAATCTTAATGAGCCAATTTCTCTTAACATTTTCTGAAGGTATCTTTTCCAATCCAAATAATTTTCGAGGTTTTTGCACTGATAATTAGCTGCTGTGTTCAAATTATTAGACTTTCGAGAATAAAAGAAAGGATAACAGAATTTAGTATAAATAAGTATTTTGAACTTAATAATAGTTAACAATAATGTCTTGATTCCTGTTCATCTTCTCTAAACGTTCATAAATAATATATTCCAAATTATCCGAAGCAATGTAAGTCGATACAACCCGGCATAGCTGAAAACTCCTAAAAAATGGAATTCCGCAGAAACTTTGGTTAAAAAATTGTGTATATTAAATACTTCGGCAAATTAAATGAACGTTACCAAATTTAAGGTACTTAGCATGGCTTAATGAATTTAATGTTATTTAAAAGCAAAGAAAAATGTGTAGAGACATCAGGTTATTTTGAAGCAGGAGTCGTGAAAAATGAGCCAACGCCTTCGCCGGGAATCGAACCACAGACCTCTCGGTTACGCGACGAGCGTGCTGATCACTACACCACAAAGGCATGCGAAGAGGGCGAGAGAAATATCTTATAAATGCACTTTAATGTAGTTATGTTCTTTTATTGAAAATAGCATGTACAGTAATTTTAAGAATAAAAATGCGTATTATAATGTAATCCTAAAGGTAACAAGAAATAAACATTTTCTAACAAACTTTATTATTTTGTATGAGGTTCATTAAAAATATCTTTCGAAGGTACTTGTTTTTATTTTGTTTTGTAATAGGTTTTTTACATTTTTGCGGCAGTATTCTACAGGAATCTCCTTAACTAAAAAGGGAATAAATTGTGGGGTTTTACTTATTTGAATCTAAAGTTTTAACTTTGAATCCCACGAACATTAACAAATGAATAATCGCTTAAGTGTGTGAACAAAACACGTAAGACTTAAACAGGGTTTACAACACTTTATTTTTCAGTATATTTACAATCAGTGCCTACTTGGAACTTTACACAAAGCCTCCACTCGGGCTTGAACTTAAAGTAATAATAATTTAAACTACACTAGCCTAACTAAGCTATTTGAAAGTATAGCAGAAGCTATCAGAGATCTTCGGCCCCTAAGTATTAATTAAATCGGAGAAGCCAAGCAGGGGCCTAAGGTATGGCCGAGCGTAGCAATAGCTCAGAGAGACGCAGCCAAAAGGCAAACGCGCGCTAGTCAGGGAATCAGACTCTCTCTCTCTCGAAGTCGGAGAAGTATCGACTTAAATAGTACTCTCGCAAATTTGCATTAACTGCGTTTCTGAATTTACATTCTGGTAGAAAATTGTAAGCTGAAATTAGAATAAGATAGAAAAGATACAAAACTTCAAATAACTGTTAATAAACTTAGGATAAACCTTACAATATGTTAGTACTTATATTAATGAAATATATGAGACTTTTGATTCTTACATAGCTGTTCTATGTTTGGATGTATTCTTTTAAAAAGTACCACAGTAACAGTGGCTTAAATAGCTGTTGCTAAGACTTAAATATTTTGTTACTAAGACTAGGTAGGAAATCTTTAGGTAGGGTAAACGGTAATAAATTTCATAAAACCTCAGTTTTGGGGCAAAAGGTGATAGGTGATTGCCATGTGTAATTTCCAAATTCTTGGATTTTCAGCTATGGTCTCATATACTCAGTTAAACATTTTATGCACAAGAACCACAAGGGCAAACCCGAAGATCACTTGTGATCCGCTGACCATAATTTGAGAACCTCTATTCTTAACAATGAATCACTCTTAACAATCAACCTTATGAACTCCTTTTGATACAGGTCGAATTCCTCAAAATATGTAAATATTAACTATATTTACTCCCGTATTTCCTCTCCTTTTCCTGCTAAATTTGACCCACGAAAATAGGGAGGGGAAAATATGCTGTATTTCTGAAGAGATGGTATAAATGATAACTGTAGCGCATTAAAGAGAAAACGTAAAGACCCACTAATATTGCTAAATTATGCATTTTAAAGATTTTATGAATTTCAATAACATTCTTTTTACTTATATACAATGCATTCCCATTTTTACTTTTATTTTACAATGTTACCATAAACCAGAAATATTAAAATCATATGCCAAAAAGTTTAAGGAAATAATACTCGAGGGGAAGAAATATGCAAGTAAACACCGTGTTTACCTATTTACAATTCAAATACCAATAATCTTTATCTGATTAGTGAGGCAGCCTGTTGCGTCTGCGGACTTGCTCCCTACTGCGCCTCCTGTCAATGAACTGCCACTTTTATGCTAGTCATAATGCTTCATCTGGAATGACAAGGTACAGGAAGGCTATGTGAAGCTATATATATAAACACATATTGTAGTGAGGACAGCCTTTCGTAACAGTATCCTTAGCCGTCGTCTCTTTTTTCCTGAGATTTCATCGTTTTTATGTTCGTTTGGCAAACCTGTCCTCAAAAATATATAACATTAATTTTTTTAAAAATTATTGATATATGCTTTATTTTGGTGTCTGAAAGAACTCTGAAATAATCGGTTTCTCTATTTTCCTAATTGTCTCGACCATGGATTTTCTGCATTAAATTAGAATTAAAATATCTATTTTTGATCCATTTACTTTCATTTTTTCACTGCAGTTCTAAATAACTCAATTTCAAATTTCTATTTTTCTGTAAAATGTTTTTATAAATAGCGAACACTTTAATAATGAAGAATTTTCAAAATATTCGGTGCATATACACGGATGAATTTGGTAATTTCTGATAATTAAAAATGATTTAAATGAACAGTTTTGAGAACTATATTAACGAATATCTATTGCTACCTTCAAATACTTTTCCTATATACATGAAGGAAAAATGTGTTTGAAAATGTACACATAATATTAAAATTACTTATTTACTTACATATTATAGTTCTCTAATAAAGGATGCGCATCATGGCAGTCACGTAACGCAGATTTGATCACCATTGACGGATATGATCCTAGAATAATTTTTGCATTTAATATACCAATTATGCGACTTTCGTGAATTACATGCTGTCATAATATATTGAAATGTTATATAATTTCCGTCTGAATTGCCACTTTAACAAAAAACAGTACCAAAAAAATTTTTAAGCATTCAAATTTTATGTTGCGCCAAAAGGGGCGTTTTTTAGCGTTTTGTGTGTTACCTTTATTTATTAAATATCATGTTCTTTGCACTTAAACCATAAAATTCAGTTCAACAGCAATATCACAAAATAAACTTGATTCTCGCATGAAGACCATGCTGTCTATGTTTTTCTTATTTTTATTCACATATCATAAAATAACCTATTGGACTGAAAAATAACCCAAGTATAATTAATCAGGTAATCCGGTAAAAAGAATAAAGAATAAACTAACCTAGTAAGCAAAAAATATCCGTTACATCCCGAATTCTAAATATTTGTTTACATAAAAATTTATCGCAAGGCTTGCTGGGAAAAAGATATTAGACGATTGCAAACGCACGATCCGGAGAGACCACAAGATCATTTTATTTTGAACAACTTCAAAAATGAATCGACGTAAAATTCCAAAACGAAATTAATAGTCAAAAAGACTATTAATTGCCCCTTTGGGCTAAAAAGTTATTTTTATTTAAATTTTTCTTTAAACTTTTATTCAAACGTTTGTGTTGCACTTTCTTATACTTCTTTTTTTCACGTCTCCAGACAAATTTTAAAGCGTTTTATATTAAATTAGGTTCTAGAACATTTTCAACATAGGTTTATTCAAGAAGTTTCGCTTGCCAAGAGTTAGAAAATCGAACTTTGGTTTTCTGAATATAAAAAAAATTGTTTTTGAGTAGTTGAAATTTTGTACAACGGAAGAAATAGAATAAAAGAATGCCGAAAATTTCGTCTTTAGCTTACAGTTCGTTAGTGATTATTTTTATACCCAATATCGAGTTCCTTTTATATGATTCAAAAATTACCTGAAACCGCTTGTCACAGTTCATGTCCAATAGAATACATTTTATGTTTTAGTGTTATGTTAGTTTAGATTATTAATTCTAGAGCTGAAGTTCGTCAGGTAAAATTAGAAATATCTATAAGCTTCTCAAAGGGGAACTTCATAATATTTGAATGGTACTGGAGTGCAGAATATCGAATTTTTTAAACATTGGAATAGTTACGAAAAGATATTTTCAAAAGCCCATAAAGTTCGACTCTGTTCTGCCATCTGCGGTTTTGCAATACATTATAATCTTTCCAAAAGTACTGCTCGACACTGAAAATGCAACACCAAGAAGGAGTGGTCAGAAATTTATGCAAATTTTAAAGTAGACGCACGTCACTAAGTTATGCGAATGATGTGAAATGCGCAGCTCTCCCAGGCACGTGAAGTAAGATATAAGGGAAGGAACGTGCAGAATAGGCAATATTCGTGTCGTTATTTCTGCCAGACGAATTATCGAAGAAAGTTGGTTTTTGTCCCGGAGGATACGTGTAATAGGAGAGAATGCCAAGCCGCCGTCAACGAAGGCACTTCCAGCCGATAGACGATTTTACGAGAGGTATGGTGATCGGACTGAGAAGGGCGGGTTGGTCCTTACGTCAAATCGCAACTGATACCCACATAGATGCGAGCACGGTGAATCAGCTATGGCGAACATGGTTGGAATAAGGGAATGTGGGAAGAAGGAGGGGTGCAGGGGCAGCCAGAATGACGTCAGCAGACGTGGATCGACGCATCCGTCGACAAGCTGTGGTGGTCCCGCAAGTCACTTGTACCGCGATTCTGCATCCTGTGCAAGATAACCTGGATGTTCCCGTGTCGACCAGAACCATCTACACTCACGGCGTCCGTTAAGAACACTGCCATTGATCCCACAGCATAGATGCCAACGTTTAGAATGGTGCGGACTGGAGCGATGTGGATGACAAAATGGCGAAACGTCGTGTTCTCAGATGAGTCACGTTTCTCTTTATACAGTGACAGTCGCCACATACATGTGTGGCCTCGACGTGAAGACAGATCTAATCCAGCAGTAACTGCGGAACGCCCCACGCGCGACGACGTGGCATAATGGTTTGGGGCGCTATTGCCTACGATTCCAGGTCACCTCTAATTCGATTTTCAGGGCACTATGACGGCCCAACGATATTTGGATAATGTACTGCGGCTGGTGAAAATCCCCTACCTTCAGGGGCTGCCTAATGCAATTTTTCAGCAGGATGCTCGCATCTGCCGACATACTCTGTGAGGTATACAGATGCTTCCATGGCCACCGTACTCTCCCGGCCTGTCATAAATCGAACATATGTGGGATGTGATTGGACGCTGTTTGCAGACTCTGCCCCTGCCTCGTTCAGAAGACGAACTGTGGCAAATGGTTGAAAGGAAATGGAGAGCCATCCCTCAGGACGCCATCCGCACTCTTATTGACTCTATGCCTAGACGTGTTTCTTCGTGCATCGCTGTCCGCGGTGGTCCTACATCCTACTGAGCCGACGCCGTTCTTGCTCTGTATTCTGACTATCATTTTGAAATAAATATCACCTGTTGCTGCTTGCTGTCTCTGTCTTTTTTCCAAATTTCATCACTTTCTGACCACTCCTTCTTGGTGTTGCATTTTCAATGTCGAGCAGTGTATAGGAACAATTCTTTCTTCATTTTAGGTGTCTCTAAGTAATCCTTTCACGGTAGTAGTAGTAGGTACAGTAGAGGTTTAGATTAATATTTCGAGTCTATCAGCAAAATTTGTAGCATAATTTGTTTCCGCATTACTGAAGAAATTTTCATTTAGCTTATTGAAGCAGCGCTTAACGTAATCAGTCTTTATTCAGATTCGTGTTTCTTAGAAAGTAAAAGTCTCTGGTAATAAGATGAAGAAATTTATTTTGCAAAATTTGTAGCTTGTTAATCACATTTTAGTGTCTTTTGTCGCCAGTCTCATAATATATCTCTTATAGTGTAAAGCAGAAGCCAGCCAATTACCTTAAGCATAACGCACGCTATGGCAAGACGCTACTGCCATAATATTGTATATAAAGGAATTTAACGCGTCAATAGCTTGGTAGTTATAAAAATATTCGATTTGTTAAGTTTCTTAGCGAATTTTATGGATTATCTTCTGAAAAGGGCATCAGAATGAACATTCGTTTCTTTCATATATAACATAAATATGAGCTAGGCTTTCCGGAGAAAGTCCTTTATAGATATACCTATTTAAACATTCAGTTCTCAAGTGTTTTATGACGACTAATACACTGCATATGTACAAGCCTCGATATATCGCTGTTTAGTGGGCCAAATGCAGATTTTTGTTTGATAACTGCTTACTAGTCTGTAACGGGGCCAGTTGGTTTGTCATTTAATAATAATTGTTCTGTCTAAACTTTTCGGGTGATATTAATCAGTTGATTCCGGCGGGCTCCATTTTGTAGAGGCCCATAGCAATATAAGTATGATAGCCTCTATTTCAAAGTCCTTGATACTGCGCTTTAACATTTACCAAATTGATATAATTCGATGACATTTTCTGATGATTTGAGAAGAAATTAGTAATGCATTTCTTTCTGCTTTATTTTATTTATTATTTTCTACGATAGCGGGATGAGGAAGATAATAAATTTCAACGTTCTCAGTATAAAGACTGATAAATTCTGGTCCAGAATTAAGAGGTTCAGGTATTATTTTGTAATAAATGATAATAGGTATTTTAACCTGGAGACATGATTTTAAACATTCGCTTGTAGAACCTATGATTCCAAATGTTGTGTAAATGAATTCACAATATTTGGTGGTTAATCGAATTAAATCTCTTTTACTCTATGCGTAAGCCATTGAGTCATAATTCCTATTATCATATTAGGGGCCCTCTTTGGCTTTCTCGATTCATCTTTATACTGAGCGATCAGCGATCAGGGATCAAGAATATACACTCATACCCATAAATTAAGGATAATGCAAAATCAGGCAAAGGAAGAGCTAGAAGCAAAACAAATTTGACTTATTTGTAAAGCTTATTTATTAAACAAAAGGTAAAGAGCAAAAAAAAAAAAGATGCTGTATGCTTGATATTATTAAAAAATTGCGATTTTTTCTCCCTGGAGCAAATTACAAAAAAAAACCTATTTACAAAAAACCAATATTACATGGTTGGTATGATTGTTAATACATTGTATGTCTCCCAGACAATGCAATGCAGTCCGTACAACGCCTAAGCATGCTGAGTATCAAATTATTGATCTGATCTTGGGGGATATTACCCCACGCAAAAAGCAATGCTCTCCGAAATTCCGGTAGACATGTAGGAGGAGGTTGACAGGCTGCAACTCGTCGGCCAAGCATGTCCCACACGTGCTCTACTGGATTCAAGTCCGGTGAGAATGCTGGCCAGTTCATGCGGGTGATATCCTCCGATTGAAGGCATTCGCTTACGATGTTTGCATGGTGAGGACGGACGTTGTCATCCATAAACACAAATTGTCATCCATAAATCCATAAATCCCATGGCGCCCCGACACAAACGTACATGCTGTTCCAGAATGACGTCCCGATAGATTTGGCTTGTCATGGTTCCAGTTTGAAAATGCAGGTCAGTTCTGGAACTCAGAATAATTCCACCCCAAACGAGCACTCCTGCACCACCGTAACGGTGTCGTTCAATGATGTTTTCTTGGTGGTAACGGGTAACTGGAGCTCTCCATATGAAAGTCCGGCGAAAATCAGACTGCAAGTTAAACCTGGACTCGTCAGAAAACATCATACAAGCCCACTGTTGCGGTGCCCACAATGCATGCTCTCTACTCCAGGCTAACCGCAGGCGACAGTGAGTTGCAGTAAGTGGAACGCATTTGACAGGTCTACGAGCATATAGATCAATCTGCCGTAAGCGTCTGTACACGGTATGCTTTGAAATTGTCGTACCAGTGGCTGAAGAGAGCTGACGAGACAGGTATGAGACTGTGCTCCGCCTGTTTCTTTTGGCAGTAACTGCCAAATACCGGTCTTCAATCGGCGTTGTAACTCTGGGGCGACCTATGCTGCAACGTCTACTCACATTACCATCATCCTGGAATCGTTGCCAAAGCCTGGAGATGACACTCTGGGCAATTCCAAGTTCGTCTCATACTTCCAGTTGAGTACGCCCACATTCCAGACGGCCGATAATTCTACCACGTAAAAAATCATCCAAATTCGTCCTTTGTGTCATAACTCTTCGGTTATTGCACTAAAATGCTTATAAAGCGCCTGCGAACAATTTTACGTGTTTACCTGTATTCCTTATATATCACTCTCTTACATTCTCGTCATTGTGACGTACCATCGGTGTCATCCGATTACTTCCTGAAATTTGCATATGATGCTTAAAGATGTCTGTAGTGATTTTACAGGTGATATATTTATTTTAGAGTTCGATTTCCGCGTGACTCCGAATTATCCTTAATTTATGGGCATAAGTGTATATTAAGACTTATCCAGATTCGTTGTTTTCAGTATCGCGGCTTCAGGTGTGAAATAAGGGACATAAAAATACTTTTGGGACAACCTGTTTCTAACAAGGAAACTATTAATGAACATTTCAGAAAGATTTTGTTTTTAGAAACGGATGGCCTTCTTACCCTAAGTGCGAAATGAAAAATTATTCTAGTTTGTAAAACTGAATCTCTTTACCTCACCCTAGAGACAATGTATTATGGCATTTAGTATATCTTTCAGGGGAATTTATAATTTTCTTTTAATATGAGAAGTCCTCTCATTAAAAACGTATTTGCAGCTCATCAATATGAAATGTTTCCTCACACAAGCCATAAATGTTTCAAAAACTAGCTTTTCAGTCTGAAGCATGTAATCTGCAGCACAAATAATTACATGCATCCTACGACAAAGATACAGTTCTCTAAGCGCTGCAGTGGCATATTTTCAAATGATGACGGGAGAAAAAGAAGCATAAATAGTACCTCAAGGGAGCTCTTATCTTCAGAAAGATTGCATTTAAGTTGGAAGAAGGTTACTGTAATGGACACCTAAAGGCGAGATACTGTATTATGGCACAGCAAGAGAACATAATTTATTTGATGAGGTATGCCTCTGGGATGACTGCATAAGGAAATCTGTCTAGTTTTCTTAGATCTGTAAGTAGTAAAATATGAAAACCAACTACGCAAATAATGCGTTTCTATGGGACAGAAGCATTAACCAAATTTCTGATAGCCAGCGGTCTAAGTAAAATTACTGAAACATCTGTAGAAAGAAAGTTGTTTAAGGTTTGTCATAAAGTATTCATTAAGAAGTGAGGATACGATAACCTTCATTCTATTCTGAGTAACAAAGCATAAGTAAAGTTCATTAGAAATAACTCGCATCCGAATCACTAAGCCAATTGCTGAGGCAAGTTATCATCGTTATGAATAGCTATCTGTTCTATAATTAAAAAATAGCTAAGAAATGAAACAGAAGTTAGAAGTTTATGCAACGAATTGAGAGACCAAAAAACGTAAAAATTACAATTAACTTACTCATCGTTTCGCCAGAAAATTAAATCAGACAAAGCTATAAAAATAAATTTAGCACAGAATAAATCTCAATTAAATCGCTATTTTAACAAACGGCTTCCAACAAACGAACTTAAATTTCATTACAAACTGTAAAACAATAATAAAATTCACAATTACCAAAATTTTGTCGAGCTCACTACATGATTCTGCGGCTATGGTATCTCTTTAGTCTCTTCTAAACACTAAATATTATTGTATATGCACATTAATTAAATAATATCCACTTGAGCATTTAAACACTATCTAGCACTGGGAAATAATTTGTAATACAATTTCTCTGAGATTTTTGAGCTGTTTATAGAGTTAAATAGGCATGCTGATTTCAAAACTGTAGTTAGTTTCCTTTATCACGCCAAGTGTTTTTGCTCTATTGCTTATGTTATTGTGGCCACTCTCCGCGGCATCGAGCATAGATCATAGGAAGTACTACTGCTTTCCTATTGGCTGATATAAACCCTCCGATTGGCGACAAGTGACTGATGCCGTAGAGCACCAGAGACAAGCGCAAAACGCCGTAAAGCACCAGAGACAAGCGCAAATCTATGTAGACTAGCTTAGTTACGTCAGAGACGCTCAAATGAGATGTGTGTGTCGCTTTGATATATCGAAAGGTATTCCGACGTAGAGTCCGACTTCTTGTTTGCATACAAAGTTAGCAGTGTTTAGTTTTTATGTATGTATGAACTGTAACCTTTTCTTATTATGTCTGTCTTTGCTGGCATAATAAAAGCTTAAACGTGCGATTCGTTTTGTTATATATGTGACAGTTTTACCACTCCCAGTCCCCAAAGGACAATAATCAGCGCATTTGTCAGACGAGCCTCTTTTGCCTATTTAAAAGTGAAAATGGAAGATCAAGATTAATCATGGGTTCTTACAAAGAGTGCAAGCAAGCGATTGTTTAGGAATGTGGATGAAGGAAACACGTTTTAAATTTCCATTTGGTATACCTATGATTTGGCGGGAGCCCATTTACTCTTATATAGTGAAAACGTCAGGATGTAACAAGAAAACGTTTAGTTTACCATCAGCTGTACGCCCGGCCCCAAACTAAGCTGAACTCTCAGTGTCAATTTTCGAAGAATTACTATCGTTGGAAATACAAGAATACGAATCTGGTGAATATGGAATTGACCCCCCCCCAATGACGAAGATTTTGAAATTGAAGACGGTTCAGTTCGTTAGGGATTTAACTAGTTCAATGACTTGGTACGAGATTTGGGAGTATCCAAAAAGGCTTCAAAGCTGTTAGCGTCAAGACTATGTGAGAAAACATTCTTGAAGAAAGCGCTAATGTGTCCTAGTTTCGATCAAGAGACAATGCTTTTCTGAAACACTTTCTAAGTGGTGTTGGATTTGTGGATTGCCCTCACGTGCATAGTTTAATGGAAGAGTTGGGAATTTTAGCCTATAATGATCGCTGCCCAGACGGGAAAGTTGTTAGTGACTCTGACTGCTGTAGCGAAGGACCCGGGGTCGAATTCCGGAGAAGGTATGTATGTAATTTGTCTGTCCCCTCAAAGGAGGAAACGATTACCCACCTATTATGTGCCTCCATAATAAAGTGACAACCGCTTCCGGTCTTAGCAGCGGCCAATGCCTATAAACTGCTAGAGGGCGATTGTTCATCGATAGATCAAAGCGGAGCTTGAAGTTCATCCCCCTCCACAATGAAAATTAGTCGGTTCAGTCTCAAGAGGCCATTCAGTTTATTTGTGTGAAGAATATGATGACATAAAGAGAGTTATTGATTTGTTGCAATATTACATGCACCAATAGATCATCTCTGTTGACGTTAAAATGGTCTGCTTCCTTCTTAGCAAGTAGCGCGGATATACTAAGTATCCCTGTTTTTGTGTATGTGGGACAGCAGAGCTCATGAGAAGAATTGGGTGCAGTAGAAATGGCCGCCAAGATCTGACCTGAGACTTGGTGATGCAAACATTCTTCATCAGCCATTTATAGACAGAAAGAACATTATATTTCCTCCTCTGCCTATAAAAATGCGTTTCAGGAGTCCAATTGGTTAAAGCTTTGCCGAATGAAGAAAGCAGTTTCAAGTACCTCATTTCACACTTCCTAGCCTGTCATTTGAAAAGACAGAGGCCGGTGTGTTTGGCGGTGAATCTCCTTAAAGAATGTTTATCTTTAAGAAGATTCGGCAGCTTCTTAAAGATGAACATTTTATCAGAACAATGACAGAACTTCAAAAGAATGCTTGGTTGACATTAAAACATTGTCAAAAACTTTATGGGGAACATATGAGCTCAGAATTACAGCGGAATTGTTCAGCAAATTTTGGACAGCTTCAG
>KK113487.1:250295-281438 GCA_000611955.2 Stegodyphus mimosarum
CAAGATTTGAAAGTCATGGAGGCACTGTACCAAGGTAAGTAGGATGTACATATGACGGATAGCTATTGTAGGAGAGAGTGTCTATAGATTAAACTTTCCAGAAGAGCCATTAGCAATTTTTTTGCCTTAATATGCATATTTACCGTTTGATAAAAAATCACTATTTATATGAAAAACATTTAACTTGCAGTAACTATATATAGCCTTTGTATGAATAAAACTATTCTTTGTGAACAGTAAGTTTTCCCTTTATTTTCCTTTATTTGTAAATTTTGTCTGACTTCTGAGACAAATAGAGGGTATACTGCAGCTTAAAAATTGATGAGATAGACAAAAACTGAGGTTAGTTTTAGATTCAGAGGCCATAAATTAGTCAAAAAACAAGTGACAGATCTAAGACAACAAAATTACTGTTCCTCAGTGTAATCTGCGTTTTGATGAAAGCTGTTGATTTGATAGGAAAACAGACAGATAGAGAAGAATAACTTAAATAACTGATTGTTTTTAATAAAATATGACAACTATTATGAAATTTGTTTCCTAATTACTGTACTTCTTTTACGAAAGAGGACAGTAATATCAGAACCTTATAGAAATACACAAAGTCACAATAGCAATAAAGGAAACAACGATAGTAATATCTGCACTTGATATAAATATATTAAGATAAAATTAAAGATAGCTTAGTTTGTGGAGATAATTTGAATGAACTTGTTTGAGAATGTAACTTGAATTCCGTATTCTAAAAATCCTTTATTTCGACTTGACTGATCCATAACAAATGTAATATTGAGATGAAATACTATATTTTAATTTTCTTTGAAATGGCTTCAGTTTAAAAATTTACTTCCATAAGGAACGTTTTTAACACTAGAATATCATCATTGAGAAAAACATAAAGCCCCGAATATTTATTTATTTAGAAATTTTTAGTATTAAGTAGACGTTGTAAATTGTAATTAAATTTTCTGTTGCATTACTATTAAAAAAATTAAAACGGTCTCTCATATATTTTCAGATATGCTTAATATTTGAAATATGACATATATTTTATACGAAAACTCACTCAGATAAATTGCATGACGTATTTTTCTGCTTTTTTAACACATTGATTTTAATAAAGATGCATTCTTTTAAGATCTGGTTCAAACCCTTAATCTAACTTTAAATTAAAGGCTCAGATTAAAAAAATAATGTTAGCCTCTAATGTAACCAGACACAATCCCTTCAGCAAGTTGTGCCTTTAGACCGCTATTTAATGTTCTGATGGGATGATTATTGATTAACTGATAGCTTGATATATCTACATGACTGCATTTGCTAGCTAGATTATTCACCTACCTACATGATTAGACTTGGATTGTAATCGTAACTGATTTAATTAGAATGAAATTTGGGATAAATATCACAGATTGAGATTAATTTACTTTTGTTAGAAATTTAAGTTGACAAGAAGAAGTGGGTTATTTTGAAACCTGAAACTTGAAACTTAAATAGAGTATTAAAGCAAGAGCTAAAAATTGTTAAAGCACAGAATAAAATAAAGACACAGAGATCACACGATATCACAGAGTAAAATAATAAAATGCACACAGCTGACTTTCACAGATTGGAAACAGATATGTAATAATCACTCTTATCTAGTCTCAATAAATCAGAAATTATTTTTAACTTAGAGAAAGCAAATACTTCTCCATTTTATCTTAAACTACAAAACAATATAAATTAATTTTAAACCATATCCCGAGAATTTCTTCAAAACAGTTGTACTGCAAGTCATATTGCATGGGCAAGCCGGACTGCAGATTCACTCATTTAAACGTATTAAATAAAAATTAATCAAAGACACGACTTCTCATTTTTTCAAGAGATTATTATTTCAAGAGAGGGTGCGTGCGAGTAAAATAGAAATTAAAACGAATCTGGTAGAGAAACCAAAAGTTATATTGTTAGCAAAATATAAAAAGCCTATACACCTCATCCATAAAAGTCTTTACGCGGAGACAAGTACTTTCTTTGCAAAAATGTTTTAAATGACGCATATATTCATTTTACTGTAATACTAAATTAAAAAAATCAGTTTTGTAAAAATTACGACATTTTTTTTTATTTCCGTTAGTCTCTCCATTTATGTACGTATTTAATTAGTAAATTTACATTAGTTATAAAAAAAAGAAGAAAAGAAACCCCCAAAGGGTTTTCCTGTCAATAGTACAAAATTTGACCGAGATATTTAAAAGTCTGGTATACTTTTAGATTTTTAAACACAGAAAACGCAATTTTCATTGCTCATTTTGAGGGGGTTAGCTAAAAAATAAATTGCGGTAATTCAAGGTTGAACTTTTTCGTAAGCAGTCACATTTCTATGTGATTGAATAGTTTGAAGAATTCCTTAATTTTTATGTTTGTTACACATGGTAGCATTTTCACGAAAGTAAGTTATAAATCTCAAATGCTAAAAATTTGCTAATAATATTCATACACCGTTTCATTACTTTAGGGATCATAAACTAATAGACATGCAAAAAACTCATTAACTAGACATATTTATCATTCTTACTAGATGCAAATAATATAATTAGTTGGTTATGTTTCAGCAGTTGAAACCTGCCACTTTTTTTGGGACATGAGTTCTGCAAGATGCCGTTGAAAAAGATCTTGTTTTTCAAAATTTTTCATCGATCAAAACTTTTCACAACAGTTATAACCTTTAACAAAGAGCGCCTGTCAATCTGCTAATATTAGAAACCTTTTCCTAAACTGACATTTATTCTCAGATGTAAATTGGAACATTTCACTCTTCACGTTGTGTAATAATGTGTATATTCACTTTGTGAAATTTTAGAAAACAATGCTCAACTTCAGAATTTAATATCTCGGTATTTTTTTTATCCTGTGGGAGCCAAATGTATTTTATTTCATTTCCAGAAGGAAAAATTATTAGTATTACTAAATATAATTATAAGAACTGTGTGAAATTTCGGGTTTCTTGATTTTTAGGAAATTGATGTTTTAATTTTAAAGATGAAAAAATATGAATAATTACTTTATCTTTTTTAAAATTTAGTTCAAGATTATTTATACTTCGTTTGCACTACATAGTACTACAAACGGCTTACAGAGGTAAGTAAAAAACAAATAATACAGCAACACAAAATAAGTAAAGTTAGAAATTCACAGATGAAACGTAAGAAACAAATATACAGAGAGAAGGGAATGCAATTTTACCTTGAATAAATACATGTAGAGGGGGAGAAAACTTAATGTTTAAAGAATTTTACTTTAAAAAGATTTTTCTTCATTCCGTCAGCTTTGAGCACTTAACAACAAATGTTCAACATTCTGCACTCCTCCGAAGTTACAAGAACACTGTTACAGCACATTAAATAATATTCTAAAGTCTGGTGAACGTATGTAATCATATCAGGAAATATCAATTTTTGTTAAACCAGAGAGTAGAGGTTTCGATAACATATGGTTTAAAAAACAATCATGCGTTGTGTGATGCAATAATACATAGTATAACCTAGTATATAATCCAGTATATGTTTGTATAAAACTAAGCTATTCAAAGAACAAGCTTGCTTAGTTATGTAAAAATATTCAAATATTTATGTTGCAAGAAAACGAAATACCTTTCATAGCGTCTGACTATAGCTTTAGTAGGCAGCAGGACTAGCAAATAGAAAACAGATAACGTACCATTTTACATATGTGCATAATGGGGGGAATAGGCATTTCAAAGAGAAAATTTCAAACTCAAAATTATTACATGCAATACAATTCTGAAAGACATTCAGTTAATATCTAGCGAGAAAATACATCTACCGGTTGACACTGGGGTCAAAATAATATGAGAATTTCGACATGCATATTTTCAACGCAATTTTTCCGGTACTATAATAAGCAGGAATAGATTTACTATTGTAAAATTTTAAAAACCAAATGCCAGGGGAATAATTTAAATAAAAACATGATTTTTATGAGACATAATTTTTTTACAACCAAATATTACTTCAGGAATTACATATGCATGTTAGCCAGCACAAAACAGAATTATATGCAAAGGCCAATTTCGAATATAAATTTTAATTTTAAAACCATTACATCGCGTGAGGATTTTGAAATTTCAATATTCCTTTAACTATTCACGAATTTTGTCACGAGTAAGGGTACCTTCTACTTCAAGCGTGATGGAAGACAAGGATTTTTATTGATCGGAAGCCAAATCTAAAAAAGAAAAGAAAGGTTTTAGAATTTGGGATTGCAAACACGTGACAATCTCCCAGGACCTGTCCTTTTCCTCGAGCCATCAGGTTGGTCAGTCCTTGCCATGGTTTGCCTAAACCAGCAAATTTGTACAGCCAGCATTTAAACACAGTCTTCCTTCTTCTTCAGTCAGCATAAAAACACATCTTCCTGGAATGTTTATAAGGTATATCTCCCACATTCTTAGCGTGCCTTCGTGGTGTAATGGTCAGCACACTGAGCCGGTAATTCAGAGGTCCGTGGTTCGATCCCCGGCGAAGGCAATGCTCATTTTTCATCAATCCTGCTTCTAAATAACCTAATGTCTCTACAGGTTTACTCGGCTTCGATGCTCTTCTTCTGCTCGGGGACGATTTTACGTTTTCGGAGAGGAACTCCCCACTTTCTCACCCAGCAAGCCCAAGAGGATCAAAAAACTAACCACCAACAACATTAGTGGAGTCTCTTAGGAAAGCAGTGACAGGGTTCTACCATAAATTGGCAAAAATCGCTTCTTCATCCTCCAAGAACTCCAGACAAGGTCAACAACCCGACCTTCTAAAGTATCAACCGGTAACGTTAAATCGCGGCCGTATAAGAGTAAAATCGGACAATGATTTAAAGCCTGATGCTTCCCAGTTCTGTGAGCTAACAAAGCAAAGGGTAAATGCCTATCCCAGTCTTCTTGTATTTTAGAAACCAAATGGCTTAAGCAGTGCTTCTCAAACTCTCAATATTTGCGACCCAATTTTCAATCATAATTTTTATCGCGCCCTACCCATACAATAAAAATGCATTGAATGCAATAATAATGTACTTTAAGATAAAGCTATATTATAAACCGTGCAAATTATCAAGATAAGTATTAAAATTTGTATATGTTGCTTTTAAATAGTAGGTATTTTAAATAAGTTACTTTTAAGTAATAAGATAAGTATTATGTTACTTCTCCTTTCTAATTTTTAAATTGGAACAGATTGCAAAATAAATTTTAATTAGTTAAGAATTTATTTCCTCAATCACCATTTTTAAAAGTACAAATGTTATTAGAAAAACAGTCTAATCTCTATTGCTCTCTATCTATCACATTCTGCTATTCACCACGTTCGGCATTCTCGCGGACATCCGCGCAACCTATCGAACGTCTGCGAAAAAGGAGTATAAATGCTGCACCTCGTGCAATTCCAGTCAGCCGCGGTCGAGTCGATTCCTTTATCGCTACCGAATCTGTCTGGAATCTGCATTTTGTAATTTGGGCGTTAATTGCAATTCACGGTACTAAATAACGACAGTAGATTTAAATAGAATCATGGATAAATTTTCAAGTCGTAAGCGATCATTAGACGATAATAAAGCATCAACAAGTGTAAAGATGAGCGTGCATCCGAAAATTAAATCAAGAAGGTATTATCAAGGTATTTAAATTTTGGAATTGTGAAGCAGAGAAACCTAGAAATATTTGAAAAACACATTATGAGGAAAACCTAGAACTATTTGAAAATATGGATAAATTTGCAAGGCTGAAGAACAACACGTGAAAGTTATTTTTGAAACCACTGAAAATCATTTAACCATGATGGAAAAGAATTTTAAAAAGTAGTTTCTTGCTGACGACCACTTGATAGCAAGTCACGAATGGGTTAGGGATGCATTCCAAAATGCTCCAGAAGGGCTCTCAACTGCCGAAGAAGATATCTTCATAGATTTCAAGTCAAGGTATAATGTTTCAACTGTAATCTCTTAATCTTCTTGCTAAACATTCTCTGTGAAACCCTATGTGGAGGACGGTGAGCAAATCTTGGCTATGTCGCTTAGTGTTGAAGAACTACAAGTCAGAAGGAGGGTTTAAAGGACCCTTTAATTCAAATAATTACAACTCTCCGACTTGAGAGTAAGCCACTACTTGGGCTGAACTAAAATAATATGAAATAAAGCGTGTTAACAATTCAATTACCTAAGTTTAAGTAGGACGGCGAGGGAAGCCTAATTCTCAGTGAAATGCAATAATGCGAATTTCATGAGTAAGAACTAGTAAATGCAATTGTCTATGAATACGAACTTTCACTAGACAGAGGAAATATGTGCGCGCACAGCCTTACGGCGATAAATCCAAGATTCTGACTCTTTTTCTCGTTAACTCCTGCCTTTTAAACTGCTATCAGATATATGCGATTTGCATAAATATCTCGCTCGCGCTAAATTCGGGAAGCAACTGAAACTTCGAGATATCTATAGGAAAGTTCAAACTAAAAATAACTTGGTTAGTTAAAATAATGAATGCTACAAAGTGGCGAAATCAAAAGGCAATTTAGTAATAAATCACTATTTGAATTTTGGGCAGAGATGGATGATGAACTTCCTGCACTGAAAACGAAAACATTTCGTATACTATTATCATTTACAACACCCTACCTTTGTGAAACTCGATTTTTTGCGGTGGTTGCTCTGAAGACAAAATATAGATCTCAGTTAAACAGGGAAAAAGAACTTACAGTGTCAGTTTCTAATATGAAACCGTTGTTTGAATAACTCTGCTCTACTAGACAAACCCATGGGAGTCACAAGTAATTATTAAACGTGTGCTTAATTTAGTATTGATAAATTAATTATCAAATACATTGTGCAGTACTGATACATTTAAAGGTACATTGTATAGGTGTGAATATGTATTTTATTTTTATTATGTCAGAATGCATTTTGTTTTCTTCTCTTCAGTAAATTTATAATTCTTTAAATAATCTTTTATTTTTGACTTTTCGATATGCTTGCGTCCCTTCCGTAGGGTTATCACGCCCCCAAGAAGAACGCGCCCCACAGTTTGAGAATCGCTGGCTGAAAGGATAATGAGAGTTGCATTTAATCCTTCAACGACACAATCTGATTGTGAATGATAACTGATAGTTGTGGGATTACAAATTCCTGATTTCTTATAAACTTCAGTTACAGCTTGAGAAACGAAATTAGAACCACTGTCTGTAATTATATATATATGCTGCTGTACTCCATGAGAAGTAATAAAAAGTTCAAGTTTTTAAATTAGGGTTTCAGAAGAATAATATTTTAAAGCATAAGCTTCTGGCCATCTAGTAAAATTGCAGAGACATTAGGTTATTTCGAAGCAGGAGACATGAAAAATGAGCAACGCCTTCGCCGGGAGTCGGACCACGGACCTCTTGGTCACGCGTCGAGTGTGCTGACCACTACACCACGAAGGCATTGCGAAGAAGGCGGGAGAAATACCTTATAAAATAATCAGCAATAACCTATATGAAAATAATCAGTAATAACCTATATAATAATAATCAGTAATAATCTATATACTATGGCTTATTTCTAGAAAGTTTCAAAGGCAGAGGGTTTATAATATCCATTTCTTATGTTTGATAGATCTATTTGCTATAGGAACTCTCATTAAGAAAGCTTTAAGCGACACCCTATACCCACGTTTTTGGATAGATGAAGTGACAAGATTTAATATAATTAAGAATTTGCGTATGCAATACTTTTTGAAAAGAAAGCTTTCTGAATTCTATGAAGGGTTATATGAAAACCAGAATAGGCAGCTACAGGTGAATTCGTTATTATCCTAATTGGTATTTACTGAAATTATCTTATGTAATAATGCTATTTCTAGTAATTTAAGAACTTAATTCTTTCAGTTGGTATTCAGACCTTAAGGTCTTAATGATTTAGAGCAGTACCGGTTAACTGATTGGATAATGAACAGTAGCGCCTTTGCTGCGTGCGAACAAGACTAGAGAAATTTAATCCGTGTTATAATTGCAGCCATTAGTTGAAAGAACTAGGAACTACAATATATACGATTGTAGTGTAATAAATATCGCTTCTAATATAATTAAGGTTTTGATTCGGTTATACATGACAGCAGATTTGTTTTCTTGGCATGAATATAATTTTTTACGGCAAATAAGTTTTATAGTGCTTTTTCATCAAGATTTATGAGAGAGAAATTTAGAAAAATTAAATTTACACATGATTCATTTGCTTTACATCAGAGTTCCCTTTTTATTTCATTGTATGAAGTAAAGGAAGTATTGTAATCCCGAAAATTTCTGTTATCATATTTCAAAGAAAATATCCGTTTTGACCGCTCTCGAATTTGTTTGAACGATGTCTTTGCATGACATCTGTATGTACGGACAGAATAAAGGACTCATTTTCACAAAGCGATATGTAAAATGGATTTAAAAGGCATTCAGAAGAGATTTTTTTCAGAAGAGACTTTGACGTATTAAGACCCTTGAAATATTGGACTGCTATAACATGCAGTTGTGCACCTCCCTTATTGGTAGCACGAAATATTGGACTGCTATAACATGCAATTGTGCACCTCCCTTATTGGTAGCACCAAAAGTATATATATCCACTCTGCTACCAGGCTTGGTGAGAGCAATTTTCTTATTCTTTTATGTTGGTAGATTGTGCATTTTTGCTTTCAAAATGATTGAATTATGTTGTTCTTAGGTTCCGGTTAAGGTTTTTATGCTTTTAGTTAATCAGCATGCAATAGTTGTAGACTTATCAACAATTTAAAAGTTGTTTAACTGATACTAAGCCTAACAAAGCCGCCATTTGTTTACATTTGAAACTTTTCGTAGAATAGTGAGCTAAGTCATTTTCTGCACGAACGCACCAACTTCAGTGTGTGTCTTTTTGCCGAGTGAGAAAAAAAGTAAACTTTGAATTTCGTGCACCGAAAATTCTCTCTTCATGCCCACTTACCGAATTGCTTGTTTTTGCTTAGAAACTAATTTTAATTGCAAAAATTATTTTTTTAACTGCTTTTAACAGTATTTGGTGTTTTATGTTTTTCTGTAATTTACAATTTTTAATGATGTTTTAATTTTTTACCTTTCCGCGAAGTGAGATGTAAATTGATTGAATGAGGAACATATCTTTAATGAAATTCGTGGAAAGAAATTTAAATGAAATGCAGCAAAAGAGTGTGTATAATTTAATAGGCTGTGCAATGGAAGTCATGTGATGTCAACATCAGATTTTTTACTTTCAATGTTTAATAAAATTTGGATTGAAATAGTTCTGCTAACGGGTATTTTGGTAGTCTTTGCGAGTTTCAGAGGTTATTTTGTAGCCGGTGGATTGAGTCATATCACAGCTAGATCAATTAGTCAAAGTAAAATTATGTCAATCTTATACTGGAAATAATTAGAAAGGATCTCTAATTTGCGAACGGCTTCGGATAACTTATTTGGTACAGCACTATTGTGCGAAAAGGAAGTCAGGAATTTAATCATTTAGCTGAGATAATTTTCTCCTTACTTCAAACATGTTTTCATAATATGTAAGTATTATACTTTTGCCAGGTATTTTAACAATTCACTCGAAAAATAAAGACTTTACTTGATGTTTTTACTTAATGTCATTTTGCAGCAACTAACTGTTAAATTTCAAATGCAGTTCTCATCAGCTGCTGTCATTTGACTTGTTTTCAGATATTACTTTTGACAGCAAATAATCTGGTATTTTGTCCCATCTTTTAAGTAGTTACATTTATACGGTTGTTAGAGATTTAGTTTAATACACTCATGTCCATAAATTAAGGATAATTCGCAGTCACGCGGAAATCGAACTCTAAAATAAATATATCACCTGTAAAATCACTACACACATCTTCAAGAATCATATGCAAATTTCAGGAAGGAACCAGATGACACCGATGGTACGTCACAATGACGAGACTGTAAGAGAGTGATATATAAGGAGTACAGGCAAAAAAGTAAAATTGTTCGCAGGCGCTTTATAAGCATTTCAGTGCAATAACCGAATAGTTATGACACAAAGGACGCATTTGGATGATTTTGTACGTGGTAGAATTATCGGCCGTCTGGAATGTGGGCGTACTCAACTGGAAGTATCAGACGAACTTGGAAATGCCCAAATGGAGTGTCATCTCCAGGCTTTGGAAACGATTCCAAGATGATGGTAATGTGAGTAGACGTTACAGCACAGGTCGCCCCAGAGTTACAACGCCAAATGAGGACCGGTATTTGGCAGTTACTGCCAAAAGAAACAGGCGGAGCCCAGACTCAGACCTGTTTCGTCAGCTCTCTTCAGCCACTGGTACGACAATTTCAAGGCAGACCGTGTACAGACGCTTAGGGCAGATTGGTCTATATGCTCATAGACCTGTCAGATGTGTTTCACTTACTGCAACTCACTGTCCCCTGCGGTTAGCCTGGAGTAGAGAGCATGCATTGTGGACACCGCAACAGTGGGCTTGTGTGATGTTTTCTGACGAGTCCAGGTTCAGCTTGCAGTCTGATTCTCGCCGGACTTTCATACGGAGAGCTCCAGGTACCCGTTACCACCAAGAAACATCATTGAAAGACACCATTACGGAGGTGCAGGTGTGCTCGTTTGGGGTGGAATTATTCTGGGTTGGAGAACTGACCTGCATGTTCAAATTGGAACCATGACAAGCCAAAGCTATCGGGACGTCATTCTGGAACAACATGTACGTTTGTTTTGGGACGCCACGGTCGCACATTTTGTGTTTATGGATGACAACACCCGTCCACACCGTGCAAACATCGTAAGCGAATGCCTTCAATCGAAAGATATCACCTGTATGGACTGGCCAGCATTCTCACCGGACTTGAATCCAGTAGAGCACGTGTGGGAAGTGAATCCAGTAGAGCACATGTAGGAGATGCTCGGCCGACGAGTTGCAGCCCGTCAACCTCCTCCTACATGTCTACCGGAACTTCGGAACATTGCTTTTTGAGTGGTGTAATATCCCCCAAGATTAGATCGATAATTTGATACACAGCATGCCTAGGCGTTTACGTACTGTATTGCTTCGTCTGGGAGATATACAATGTATTAACAATCATACCAACCATGTAATATTGGTTAATAGGTATTTTTTTGTAATTTGCTCCAGGGAGAAAAAATTGCTAATTTTTTGTAATTTGCTCCAGGGAGAAAAAATTGCTAATTTTTTTAATAATATCAAACGTATAGCATCTTTTTTTGCTCTTTACCTTTTGTTTAATAAATAAGCTTTACAAATAAGTCAAATTTGTTTTGCTTCCAATTCTTCCTTTGCCTGATTTTGTATTATCCTTAATTTATGGACATGAGTGTACTAAAAGGCATTTGCTTTTAGTAATTTAAAGACAGCCTAGCCTTGCAAGTCAGTAGTTTAATATCCAGATAAATTTGAGTGGTTTTATCTGTTCTTCTCATGTGCTTCAATATGAATGCTTTTGTTTTTAATTTAATGTGTGTATTAACTGACTTTCATAGTTATTACTTGATATGACTATTTAATTTAACAGAGTAAAAAGAGTTTACTTCGCTGAATACTGCTATGTTTTTGTGGTGATTTTCGATCTGAGAAAAGAGATAGACAAATATTTCACAGATGTAAGCTTTAATGCATTTCTTTAGAATTACAACATACAGGATGAAACATACTCATACATTCCGAACTTAAGTTTGGAATTACATACATATTACGATATAGAATGAAACATCTTATAGAATCACGGTGACATATATTATAAAAGAGTTTCACTTCCATCATCTTTTTTTTTTGACATAACGATATCAAATTACAACTCATCCATCTAGTAGTTGTTTGAGTAGCTTATTGATTTGTAGTTTATCTCCTGCAATTTTGATGGACAGGTTGATATGTTAATGACTCTTTTGAATTTCAAAAACTTAATCTTATTTCTCAAAAGAATATCTCGATGGCATATCATTCAATGCTTGTAGGAAATTTAAAGTTGAAGGAAGTAAAATAATTACTTCTACGGAAAAGGAGGCGGTTTATTGCAAATTTTATCAATCACTGAATGGAATGCATGTCTGTAAATGGGATGTTATAGACTTAAGTTGGATAAAACTATATAATTTATGTAGCTGCAAATTGAAAACATTGGAAGATCAGTAGCCGGAAATGTTAAAACAAGAGTTGAGAACGAGCAGATACTGTGTAACATCTGAACTAATTACTCCAAGCGTACTAAGCTGACTTTTAATATTTTACCCAGAATATGTAAAATTTCCTTTAACACAACGGTCGGTTACTTATCGATTAAGCGTTCTGTGGGATTACAGCTTAACCACATCTTACCGTGTTATCAGCGAGATCTTTGCCCGAATGAACTGTAAGAAGCTATCGATATTAAACCCACAAAGCAGATACGAAACATAAACAATTGAATTTTACATGTGACTTGAACTCGCAACCTTATTTTCCGTTTGACTCTCAGCCTTCTATAATCACAATACTAATCCGGGTGTTTCATACCAAAGTAATCCAATTTTTGTATTCTTCATGGACGTTTGGCTAAAATCACATCCAAACGAAATATAATTCTCTGTAATTTCTCGCATTCTTCTGTTAGTTCATTCTTAACTTGAATGCAAGCAAAATCAAACTTTAATGGCTCTGATTTATGACCATTAATTTTCAGCTAGCGCATTTGTCAAAAATCTTTATCAAAATCGCAAGGTTGCAATTTTTTTCCACACAATTTAATTTCCTTGAAATATAAAGTTGTAAGTCATAAATTTTAGTTTATTATATTCCTTTTCCTTCATTGCGTTCAAGATACTTGTTTACAGCTAGGTAAGAATGAATAAGCTTAACAAAAGGGAAAGATGAAGAGTGTGGAAACATATTGGTATAGAACCTAGTGTACATGCATCTGTTGCTCCGCTGCTTGGGTTATACAGCCATTCTTGGTCACAAATGCCGAATAATTCTAAATTAAAACTTTTTTCCTTTTTCCATTTTTTTTCCTTTTTTACCTGCATACTTCTAACTGGTCATGAGCCTACAGTCAATACTTGCGGTCAAGCAAAGTCAAGGATAAAATAGAAATAAGATTAAGACTTAATGCTTTTATACTGAGAAATGATGAGTTGTGCAGCCTAAACATTTAACTGAATAAAGTTCGTCTAACGTCGTTTGTTACAAAAGACGAGAAATTCATTTTAATTTATTATTTTGGAGAAATTAAAAAATTGCGGCTTGTTCATATGATTACAAGGCATGCGCACAGTGTCAAATGGAAATCTCTAAGTTGCGTTGCGTTAAATCGGATTAAACATGAAGTGGGATAGGTATTAATCAAGCTCTTTGAAAATTTTCTGATTTCAGTAACTTTAGAAATGGTATACAAGACTCACATAAGGATTTCGCTGATAATTTTATGAACAAAGTGGATTTATTAATGTAATTAATTACCTTCAAAATGTTAAGGATGACGAACTCTCATTTTACTAAAAGTTTGGCGTCATGGCAAAGTGGAAGAAAAGAAATTTGGGCAAAGTATCACTGAGATGTTAAAATATGAGTTAATAGTGTGCCGTAGAAGTTTGTGTATGCTAACTATGTAATTATATGCAAGAAAATATCTGACTTAATTTTAACTGATTGTCAAGTTTGGAAATTTGCGAAAACTGAAAGAAATCAATTATACTTGAAAAAAAATCTAGTGTATTCACTCTCCAGAGTTATGAAGAATAAAATCAAATAAAGCTCATGGCGGTATTAAATTTAATCTCAGAATGCTTTCAAACTGCAATGAAGTAAGAGCAAATGGAATGAAATGTACTAATTTTCCAGACTGCGTTTTGGATATGATGAAATCTGGCCTCATTCCAGAGGAAGTGGGTATTATTTCCGGCTTTAGATAAATACCCATGTGTTTATCTTGACGATGTGATAATCCCTAAATGAATATTTTCCCAATACTTCAATGAGCTTTGCGATGTGTTCTTGTTGTTAAAAGATGTGGGTTTTAAAGAAATAATTACAATATTTAGTTTTCAGAATAATTTATAGACAAGTCAAATCGGACAATTCAAGATTGAAGAAAGAGCAATTTTTCCGCATAAAAGCAAAATTAAAAAATATAAACATTAGAGCAAGTTGACCCTTTTGTGAGTGAGTTCTAGCTGAATATTTTGCTTAAACAATTTAGAGAAACCAATGAATCGTTGTTTTAAGGAGAATAAGGTTGGGTTGAATGAGGCAGCTCCTGATGGTGATTTTAAAGATCATTTGTTCTCAAAATATTTTGAAACAAAGGAGCTTAAAGAAATTGTGATAAGTTATGTTAATCTATAGAAGCCATTCGGAGGCAGGAAAATTGATCCGTTACATACCATTCAAATAATACATAATGCCTTTACGATGAAAGTTAAACGCCAGTTTTATATATATATATTTAGCAGTTCCCATAGTTAGAGTAGAATGCGCAAGAATACTGTCACTGTAATTTATATATCACTTTGCGATATTCGAAACAGTCAGCATTTGACTTCAAAGACGATGTAATGATCATTAAAACTGCAAGAGTACAATTTGGTTTTAAAATATACACCAGAAAAAAGAATAATATGTGGATAAAAATTCAATCATATTAAAGTAGCTACTATTTATAACGGAGCAAACGTATATCTCTTAATAGATTAGTTAAGTTACTGACCCAAACCGAAATAGTGAATTCAAAATCAGTGTCAAACCTTGACATCTGATGCTCTTCACAAACCACAGTGTCATGCCATCTAGACAATGCTAGAAGAAACGTAGAAAAATACACATTTCTGCTATTTTTGATGAAGCAGTTTTCAACATGTATGAAAACCGTAATATTGCGCTAAGTTTCGACACAGGCAATAACTAATGTATATTTTATTTATGCATATTTGAACGCACGGCCTTCGTTAAAATACGATAGCAGTCCATCACTCGTAAATATGTCTCCGAGGAAAAGTATGAGCATTGGACTTATGCCAACGATATACGTCATAAATCAGAAGCAGTAGAAAGAGCACTATTATATAATGCAGTACCTCGGTAGAAAGGAATGCACATGTAAGTAAGTTCATCTACATTCTGTCTTAGCCAGATATGTTGCAACTGAGAAACAGAGACGAAATTATTTCACGTCCCTCAGTAAAGATAACCTAGTGATGAACAGAAAAAAATCATAACTAATGAAAGAAGCAAGAGGAAACAATTTAAAGTTGGAGAAAATTCAGGTTGAATGTTCTAAAATGAAGCCTTTCT
Source organism: Stegodyphus mimosarum (assembly GCA_000611955.2). Taxonomy (NCBI): domain Eukaryota; kingdom Metazoa; phylum Arthropoda; class Arachnida; order Araneae; family Eresidae; genus Stegodyphus; species Stegodyphus mimosarum. Next base: position 265,618 of record KK113487.1, read on the forward strand.
TCTTCTCTCTTCCTAAAATAAGATGCTAGTAAATTGAACTTTTCTTCTAAAAGACCCTTTAGAATAAAGAGAACATCAATTAAACAATAATCTACTTGAAATCAGGAGAGGGGCAAAACTACAACATAAGGATATGCGCCTTTTAAAAGACATATTTTAGGGAAGCACTTAGAGTAATGAAGACATCCCGAAACGTAATACAAGACAGAAATTTATAAAAACAAGTACAAATAGTTAGGAATTTCAAGCAACAAATGACAAGAGAGATCAGGCAGTACGGGAAAAAGCGAAGACATGAAAGAAGAGAATAAGAAAGAAAGTAAACATAAATGTTTCTGCGAATAATATCTCAGCAGGGTTTCAGAAACGAAGTGGCTACAGGCTAAAGTTAGAATTCTACAAATACTATAGCAGAGAGGAAACTAGAACAGACTAAAAAGTGCAATTCAGAGTAAAATATAAGCAATCACTCAGTTAGATGGATATTACCAGAAAAACCAAATAGTTATCAGAAGAATCAAACAGAAAATTCGAAGCGAAACTACGCTTCTTTGAGAATATATGAGTTGTGTGTGTTACCAACTTTCTGATCTATTGATATGTTTATGAAAGTTACCAATACAAGGAAATATGCTTCTTGCAAAGTGGTTAACAGGCCCTACCCATGGTGCGTAGTGTCAGATGAATTTTAGAGGTTAATTAATTTTTTATTAAAAAGTCTGTCAGTTTTCCTGTTTTCAATATTGAGAGACACATTCGAACTACGATTCCCTGAGTTTCAGACCAGATGCACATAAATCTGTGAGGACCTTAGTGCTCGATTATGATTTGATATATAGTAACAAAAATAAGAGAGCGATAAGGACATAATGTCTTCCCTTGGTAAATGTAATAACTGAGCCATCCAAGATAACTTCAGAGGTACGGATAAATGATTAAGCTACCACAAGAGTAATAAGAAGAACAATAAAGACGGAGTCCATTCATTTATTATGTGGGATAACATACGTACCCATAGGATAATTAAAAAGTACAGGCAAACTCCTTATGATGAATACATAGATAAATGGTAAAGAATCTTATCCATTATTATTGTGTAAAACATTATAAAATTAATGATGGAAATTCTTTCACGTACAAGAACATACAACATTGTGTCTGAAAAGCACTAATTAACTTGAAGTCTAGTTCCATTAGTAGTGAAAAAACGTAAAGCTGTTTTGGCCATTGTATGTCCAGAAAAAATAAGTAAGTAAATGAAATTTTACACATAAAAATTCCGCAACATTACAGCCAATTTAAGGTCTTTGGTAGACTTGAATTTAATAACGAATTTTTCAGGTCTATCAGTATATCTTTTAAGAACTATTTTTCAACATTATGATGTATGCTAAACGATATGTATTTACTTGGATTTTGCAACAGAAAGGATTCTATCCTTAAGTAGTTTTTATTTTATCTTTGCTAGACCTGTTAATCAATCAAATTCATCATTTGATTTAAAGGAGGAAAATTTCATGCATCAAGAAATGAATCATTACGAGTACATTTCTTTTTCTGGCTGAATCTTTCAGGAAATCTATGAAATTGGAGTCGTAGTATCCCAGGTAAAGGGCATGTGGCTGTTAACATGATACGTATAATGTGGGTAAGCATGTTAAAAAAATTGGAGATGTTTTCAAAGGTGTTTGAAAATAGCAGTCAAGTTGAGAGTAAGAGCAGCATGCTACCGTTCTTGCTCTCAATCGAAGTATCAATATTTCAACATAAATTCTGAAGCATAAAAGGGGAACTGAGACATATATATATCTTCTTCCCCTCAGTAAAGCGAAGGAACTGCATCAAGAAGTTGGGCAATTTGATGGGAAGTTAGTTGAGAAAAATCCGCGAATTTTATAGAGTAGTTTTACATTTTGAGATGTTTTTTCACTCTCAACAAAGTAACAATTTTTGTTTTTAAGATGATAAAGTTATTTTCTAAGACGTCATCGGTTTTGAGGATTAGCTCGTTGATTACGTACTCTTGAGCTTGTAGTTGTGGTAAATGACTTATTCCTCGACACACCATAGCAGAAGTACTGTAGCAAACAGAAGATATAAATTTAATAATTTTGAAAATTAACGCTGCTGTCTAACTTATTTACAACCAGAGTGAAAACACTCCTCGGTCCCTGAAGTACATTCCTTTTTACATTTAGATCTGTAATTATTACTGTCTTGATTATTCCTATTAATTTCTTGGGGACAATAGCATTTGCATTAGTTTCATCAATAGCGTTGTTTTTGCCCACTTAGTTTCCTTCAGACATTTATTAATTTAGAAAAAATTAATTTTACCATTTTCGACATTTATTTATCAATTTAGTTCGACATAATAAATCCATATTGATTGGAAAGCTCTGCGTTTGCGAGCTATCTACCGCAAAGTAATCTCCATTCTCGCTTATAATTTGTCTCATGCATTACGATTTAGTAGGGTGGAATATATTGAAAAAGTGTTTCGCTTCAGAAGTACTTTAAAACGAACTCGAAGACAGAAACATGTATTAAATGAAACCATTTTGTTCTTTCCAAGCGTTAGAAGATCAACTATCCTTAAATGCCGATGAAACGAGATGTGTATTGATGGTGGTTTAATGAAGAAAAAGTTGGTAAATGAAAATAGGATTTATATAAAACGTGAAAAGGCTATTGAAAATATTAATTCTATTGCATTACAAAACTGTGGGTTTAAACTAGTGTATCAAGTGATATTAGACAGAAACTAAGAAGGTAGAACAGGTAAGAACCGGTAGGAAACTGGTAGGAATAAACTTTCAAATTTTCGCGAGTTCTTACCATTATTTTCTTAAATCCTAAAAAGAATTAGATCAGTTTAAAAAAATCTAAGTAAATTCAACATAGTAGAATTTACAAAATGATTCTTAAAATACTTTTTATTGGTACGTATTTTTAAGGGTTAAATTCTTCAGTTGTTCCTTCCATCGGCTCCTTAGGGTCAGAATTCTTAATCTCTTCGAAAGTATTCCAGTACTAAATCTAGGTTATTGAGTGCTTGTTCTAATTTAAAGAATAGAAACAATAGAGATAAATGAAATTAAGTTTCTTTGAATTCGTATAATCTTCTAGGCAGCTGTGAAGCATTCCCGGTGTCTGAGCGAATCAGATCACTGAATACTAGTTCTAATGCCGGGAAATTAGATGTTTCCAGATAACCACGTTTCATGATTTCCCCTTTTATAACGCGAATATGTATTAATTTAGCTAGCAAAGTCCTTCAAGAAAACATTCCTCCTCTGAAGTATACAACCCTCACGGTCTTTGCCCTAATCAATTAATCTAACCTAGGTAGATGTGTTCCCTTAGGAAGCGTTCACACGATGATTTAATTGTCACAATTATCATAGTCGTCAGGAACAAAAGTCATTAGTTTTCTTCATACCTTTGGAATAGGGTCTAAGCCATGGCCAATACGGAAGGTAAATTTTCTCAAAAGGGAGCATGCAGTTGACACAATGAAATTGTCAACCGTATGCCCATTCGAGTCTTCTTCGCTGTGATTCGTCGATTCTTATCACATCCTGGTGTAAGGACGAAAGGTTAGAACATTTAGACAAAATGATGGTTCTAATTTCCGTAAAGTAGCAATGAACTTAAGCTTATGCTAGTTGGGACCGAAAAGCCTAGTTGGAACGCTCCATTAGAGTATCGGGCTATTGATAGTATAGAATAAAGTTAAGTGTTTGGGTATAAGCATCTGCAGTTAATTTTAGCAGTAGATCGATAGTCTTACAGTTAGTAGTCTTAACAGGTTATTAAAATAATTTTGTGTTAGCCTTTAGCCACTTTTTTATTTCTGATTAATATTTTTATTTTACTTTGACTAACGTTGAACTCACCATTGGTAAACTGTCAAAAATCATTTGAGGGTGGTTTGAAAATTAACTGTATAAGAGAGAGTCATAGCTCTAATTTTTTATCAGGCAAGAAATTCCACATGAATCTGTAAATCGTATGAAAGTAAAACATTCTTGTACCTGTAAACAAAATATAATGACAAATTTATTTGCTACGAAATATGCAACAACTGACTTGTAGTTTTTTTCTAAATGAATGAATTGTAACTTTATTATGGACTACTTGCAAAAATGTTTCAGATTTGAATATGTGAAATTAAAGTCTCATAAGCAAAATTATAAGTACATTTCCTTTCATTCGTGAATTAATCTAGTTTCCTCTACTTATTAGAGAAGACAGTCGATAGAGATTTTTAGCGTATATCAATAAGTTAATAGAAATGCATTAAGTTATTTATGGCGCTTAAATGCTGCTAAATGAAATTATGTTGGTTGACCACCATTGCAGGTTTTAGGGTCCTCCAATAATGATGCAATTTCGTGCTGTGTATCATGTCTGTAAATATGTGAGAATACACTTTGATTTGAAAGTATCCTTACACAAGTTCTGGGAGAGAGAAATGTTAAACTAGATCTTTGAAGCTTAATTTTTTTTGTGAGCATACTTAGGCACATGGTGAAAGTTTTTATCACAAGTGTACTAGATAACTTTCGCGCTTATAAAATTTTCTTTGTTCGAAAAACTTATGCTGTGTATATATATCGCCAATGATAAATGTCGTAATATATATTCTTAAGGCAATTAACCTAATGATTTTTACCTAAATTTGAAATTAGCAGTTCTGAATCTCAGAATAAAGAAAAAGAATTTCTGGAAGTTTCATGCTGTAAGAATTTACAAATAGATATTTTCATCATAAAACATTTCTTATATATACATAATCTTAAATTAGTTTCACTGTTATTCACAAACACAGCAATGTGCACATAATTCTTAAGAACTTGGCAAATATTTAAATACAACAAAGCCGTTAAAGAATATTACTTCAGACAGTGGCATTGTTAACATGCAGTGCTAGACATAAAAATACACTTAATTGCAATCTAAACATTTTTTCTGTCTACATCCAGTTTGTTTTTACATACATATATTCAATATATGTGCACAGTAAACATTACGTAGGATAACATTTCATCATTTAATTTTGAAAATGCAAAAGATATGAAAAAAACCTTGATTCCTTATTACATGATATTTCTCGCCACAGAAATACATCAACATTATTAGAATAAAATAATTTCACTTAAACTTAATATGAATTTAAAAAAAGTTATTTTAAGGTGTGAAGACTGGTAAATTCCTTTACATAATTTTCAGGTGCATCGAAATATTCATTTAAAAAATTAAATGAGGGTTTCTTTCTTTTTACTTTTGGAAACAAGATTGTAAGAGGAGAAAAGAAGTTTATCATTTGAAAACAAATTTCATACCATATCAGTCAAAATATTCAATCATATTTAAATCCTGCTCTAATATTTAGAGCTGGATATGTTTACTATATTCTAATCGTTCCATATTATCCACATATGAAACTCAAAACTATTCTAATAAATATATATATTATCCATTAAACCTAATCATGATTAACTTCTATTCTAAATCACAGTTACTTTTCCACGTACAAAAGTTAACAAAGTATAAATGCACATTCAAGTTTTGTATTTGGCACTTTCGGTTTATTATATGGCTAAACCGTGTACTACCAACAAAAGTAAAGGAATGTTTTAACGATTGATATTTAATGATTAATAACATAAAGCAATTACAATAGGACATCGGGTTGGATACTTGGTTTCCTTCCAATGACAGTGCAGCTCAAGCATCTTGGAATTCTTGGATTGTTTCTCTCATTCAAAAGCGTTTCTGGCAGACAAATATTAGAAGTTTGAGTTCCACAGTTGCGGCAACAGTTTTTATCGTAAGTTATTGTTGACTGCATCCTGTTCCGACTGTTAGCCATAACTCCACCTAAAATGTTAAAATAAAACACAAATTGTACGTTGCTGTTTAATTAATTTAAAATTAATAAATTTAAAAACAACATTTAAATGAGAACTAAAAGGTCAAAACTTCAAGCATTAAATGTTAGTATATAAAACAATTTTGGGCACATTCTCGTACTTAAATTGTTTGCGCTGAGTTTCCGAAACGGTTAAGAGATTACGTAATTTTGTTATTTAATTGTACGCTTTACAGATATAAGAGACTTTTTCACAGCTAACGTTATTCGAAGAAAGCAATACAAAAATACATTTTATGTAGCGAATTTAAATTAGAAGAGAGTTAATTAGTTGTTTCATTTCTTCTTTCTAATGAGAATTATTATTCAGTTAATATTTAAAATTTAATAGGCATTTTTTCCCTCTTTCCAGCATGTTTTCGTGGTGTAACGGTAGCACACTCTACCCGTATTCGAGGAATCCAGGTTCGAGACAAACGAGGGCATTGCTCATTTTTTATGTCTGCTGCTTCAAAAAAATCTAACGATTCTACAGTGGTGCCCGAACTAAAAGGTCGTAGACAATAATTCGCCACCACCAGGATTTGGCGATTATGTCCTCTAATCCCCAGTCACTCTTTAAAAGGGGGCGTATATAAGGTATTTTCCCCCTCCTTCTAGCCTATCTTCGTGGTGTAGCGGTAGCACACTCGGCGGGTATTCGAGAGATCCAGTTCGAGTCCGGAGAGCGCATTCCTCATTTTTCATGTATCATTTTTCAAAAATAACCTTAAAAACGAAGCAGTAGAGCACAGCATTATCATTTGCGTATTAGTTTTTAAAGAAATATATATAATAAATGCATACTTTCAGAATAAAATGTCTTATTTAAGTTTTTATGGATTTAACATAGCCGCCACAAAACATATTTCCCACACAATCAAAACATGCCTTTTATACTCATAATCTAAATGAAGTAGAGAATTGCATACACATTTAGGTTTCAAATCGATTTTAGTTTCTAAGCCAAAAATAATTATTAAAAACATTTACATTTCAGATAATCTGACAAATCTATAATGCACTTATTATTCAGAAAACAAAACGCTACTAATTTGAGAATTCTAATTACCAGCTAGATGTTTCGACGATAAGTTGAGTCAGATATGTTTAATTTTTGTAAATATTTATTCGTTAGTTCGATTTTTAACCATAAACATTGCTATATATAATTTATTTGCTTTGATTTTTGAAAATAGCGAAAGAGTAGAGCTAGCAAGTATATGCCGTTCCAAAGGGCTGTTATGTTGAGACCATAGATGCTAGATATAGTAAATATTAAGTAACTATCGCCTGTCTAATGAAGACGCAAACTCTAATATATTGTAAAGAGAAATAATTGGAATTATTTTCTAAGTATGCAACTTTTAAAAAATATTGATTAATAAAGGAGACTTGCCTAATATAACCTACATAAAAACGCTGAAAATTCAAATTTGTAAGTTTCAAGAAGCGATACACTTCACCTTCTATTGAGTACAAACAAAAATGCAGTAAAAACCTGACATTTTAAAGTGGATGAGTATAAGGTATTTTTTCCTTCCTTTCCTGTTTTCGTAGTGTAATTAGAAGCATACTCGACTCGCATTCGAGAGATCTAGGTTTCGAGTCCTGACGTCTCCAGCATTAAGGGAAAAAAAATTATGTTTCTAGAAGTGGCGCCCGAACTAAAAGAGGGTGGACGATAATTCGTAACCACCTCGATTTGCGATTGAGTTCCCTCACCCCAGGTCGCCCTTTAAAAGGGGGAGTATATAAGGTATTTTATCCATCCTTTCCGTATGCCTTCGTGGCGTAATTGGAAGCATGCTCGTCGTATATTCGGGAGCTCCGGAGCTTCAATGGGCAGGCGAGGACAATGCACATTTTTCACTTCTCCTGCTTAAAAAAAATTTTAAAAAAGTCTGAAATGTTTCAGACTTTAAATTACGTCCAAAGGGGCGTTTCTTTAACATTTTGTGTGTTACTTTTATTTATTAAATATCATATTCTTCGCACTTAAACCATAAGATATTCAAGAACAATATCGCAAAATAATTTTAAATAGAGCATATTTTTAGAATTTCCGATACGTGGTCTCACGCACTGGACATAAAAATGTTTTCTCTGTACGACCTTGCCGTTACTCGCTCTGAAAACCTTGAGTTTGTTAATAAAAAACTGGTTAAAGTTTTACAAAATATGAAATCGATAATAAAACAAATTCTAAATTTCAAATTTTAGGCTTCCAGATGTCTATATTCACAGTAGGATTACATCATTCAAAATTTGATTGCTCTAGGTGCCGTTGTTCTGTCACAATGCGAGAAACATACCTACATTTATGCAGATTCTTCATTATTTAATTTCTTCAAATATAATGCAGGGCGATAATATTTGGTGGCAACAATTTGAAAAGTGAAACGGACATTCAGAGTGATTCGACACAAAATCGCAAAACGAAAACAATAGTCCTTCAGGGACAAAGCACCTTTGGACTAAAAAAAAAGAAACAGTGACTCTACAGGATGAGTGTAATTTGTATCAGATTGAATAATGAAAAGATTTTGATGAATGTGAAAAGTTCCGATAAAATCTTATCCGCCAATGGATTTAACCATTTTGGAAGGAAAAGAGAGTAAAATATGTGATCGAGATATGTTATAGAAAAATGTTATTTAATTACTGATATATATATTTAGATGCGGTTAAAAAGCCAAACAGGAGTTCTTATTTTTAAGACATAATTTGCTTTTTATATCCAAGGATATTACAGCACTGATGAAACTTCTTTATAGCTTTTGGGCAATATTAAGATATTTGATATGAATGCCTTCATGCCGATATTAAGTAAAATATATGTAATGTTTTTCCTATATTAGTATTTGGAAGGGACAGCTAAGCACTGCGTATTGCCTACAAACATAAGGATGCCACATAAAAAACAAGCTTCCAGAAACTGGTCAGTGCAAGCTGCAAATACTAATAGTAACAGAAAGGAAAGAAATAAAATTGGCTCAGTCATAATCATACTGTACTATCGGTTACTCAGCCATGTAAGCCATAAGCAACCTGTTCCAAACACGTTCAAGTAAATTTCCCACAGTAACAGGATTACAAAGGTAGACTCCCAGCACATATTGAGAGCTTTTACTCAAATTTCCCATTCTATGCATAATCTTGCATTATTATGCATATTTTCAATTTGCCTAATTGTTTATCAGTTGAGCACATGTTTAGATCACATGTCATCCTACATAAGCATACCACTAAATCGAACACTAATTTTCACTATGCTCATGTCAAGCTATATACATTGATTGCACAAGGGGGTGCATGTGCTCTCTAGAGTAATTAGGTTTTTTTGAAGCAGGAAATGTGAAAAATGTGCATTACCCTATCCGGGACTCGAACCCTGGACCTTTCGAATACCCGCCGAGCGTACTACCATTACACCACGAAAGCATGTTGGAAGAAGGGAGAAAATACCTTAAATCTTCTGTTCCGACAATTGCAATGCTCAAAAATAAAAGAAAGACATCTTGCATATTTAAGAATTCCAAGAACGCCATTAGACAGATGCAATAGGTAAAAGTTTCATATTACATAACGTCTTTCCTGTTGAACTTGATTGGGGAAATAGTATTTTAAAGACAGCTCTCCGCAAATGAGCTGAAGAATTCGATCCCTTGACGTACATTCGGTTTCTTGTGATGCTCCGGGTAGACATTTGAGTACTCGGAAAACTATACCCATTATAATTACAGCACGTGAAATTGTTTTAAGAGAACAATGGTTTACATATGTGCATAGCTGATACAAGAATTCAAACAATATGAAGCACTGCAGTTTGCTCTTTGTGTATGTGTTGCGACTGGATGATGGAAAAATTTGCCTAGTGCATGCTGATGTTATATTTTTAGATTAGTTCAACTACATACTAACTTTCTGGCAAAATATATATACTTCTATATTTTTAAGCATATAAATGTATACTTTTATATTATTAAAACATTTTATAGTATTCATGACTGAAAATATAACTCAGTTTTTTTTGGATGATGTCATAAAATCCTTTGTACTTTCTTTAACATAATTTTCTTCATGCACTGGCTTCTGAAATTTAAGCTCGCGGTAGTAAAATCAACAGATATAGAAAATTAAAACATCCTCAACGCCAAACTGCACATGAGGGTAGCTAATGTGTTTATCAGAATGGAAACAAAACACGTTTTAATAATTTTTCGATATCCATATCACGGAAAAATTGTCTATTATCTAGCTATGTAATAAATAGCAATATTTCATCACATAATTTTACATTTTTGTTTTTAGCAAACAAAAACTTTGGAAATCTGACTTCAGCGATGTTCGAGTCTTTAATGCTCCTTAATAATGGAGGAGGGCAGATATTGCAAATATTCCTCCAAATCATCATGACATAGTCTGTTGCTTTGAAGCCGTTTTTGCGTGGTGAAATTTAGAATTGTCTTTCCCTTGAAAATTGATCGAGCTTTCAACAATCGTCCCAGCCGTAGTTCTCTGATATTTCATGTTTCATCCACAGTCGTTGCAAGGATCAAACTTTCCGTATAAACAAAGAAAACGCAATTGAATTACTGAGCTGATGACTTGCGGTAAATTTTGAGTTAGGTATTGAGTTGTTTTGACGGCTTCAGAAACTATGTTTAGACCGTTAGTGAAATTTTTCTGGTTTTGATTTTGAACCGGAGAAGCATGTAACAACTCAAAATAAAATGTATTAACTGCTTAATTTCATTAGTAGACTTTTCTAAGTTCGCATATAGAATTTGAGCACTGAGAACTCAATTTACTGTCGTCCACCATCTTAAGTGTTAAAGTGGACCAGGATTATGAGTTGCTAAATCTTGTAAAATTGTACCTGACTTTATGGCAGCAGAAATATCCGATAACTGATTTTTGCTCAGCACCTTCCTATTAGCTTTAGGAATAGGACATTTAGTAGGTGTAAAGAGAACTAGTGAAAGCCTTTCACAGCCAACGAGTTCTTTTTCGATTGGTCCACTGAAGACTTTTTGCCCAATGGTAACAACATCCAAGTTGTGAAATAGCTGACGTAACTGAAGTTTATTGATTATGTGGGAGAAATATAAACCACTTGAATGGTCTCTCAACGTGCTATTTGATATAGCGGATAATACCCCTCTTCAAACCAGTATTAACTATAAATCCATCGCTCCCTATCACATCAAGTTCTTAAGGAAAATCTCACGTATAGTCAAATGGGAAATTATAGCAGAAGTCCTATATAGGGAGAAACATGGTCGACATATTCGAATCTTGGTTCATGTATAAGGAAATAATGAGCTTCTTTTTCAGTTCTTCGGAAACGTTTCGAATTAATTTTTTTAATTACCATCGGGTCATCTTTTCTTCCATAAAAGTACAGACCACGTAGTGTTTCCTTAACAAGCTGATTCTGCAAATTCTTTCTGTTTCGAGCTTTTTTTTTCATATTTCCTTTTTGTCAAGGACATGAAAATTTTCTGTATCAGTTAACACACCGCAATCATGAAGAACAGATGATGCTATTGTAGAAGTCGGAGACTCCAAAACGATTACTGACGAGTGATGTTGTGTTTAGTTCATAATTGATAATTATCGTCAACGTTTAAAACTGTGTGTAGCAAAAATTACGAAATATTGATATTTTTACAAAAAATTGGGATTGTAAGCTTTTTGTATGAACAATAATTAATTTGAAATTATACGTTTTATTTTATTTTTTATGTGAGAGTGTTCCTCGTGTTCCAAATATCACAGCAGGACCTTTAGCGTTTTGATAGTAGTAAATTTAAAAATCGTAAAAAAAGATGAAAAACATTAAAACTGACCCATTTTTGAGAACGTTTGAACGGAAGTTATAACTTTGTTTGAAACTTTATTCATTTTACTATGCTAGGCGATAAGTAATTTTCCGGCGTTTAAAGACAGAAAAATAAAAACAAAAGGTTTTTTTCTGCCCATCCTAGTGTTTATGCACGAAGGTAAACAAATATTACGAACAAAGATGAAAACAATATTTAGTTTTCCTAAATTGTATAATGACATCATATTTGGGTCATTAACAAATTGATATTTAAAGCTATAAACTAACAAATAAAACTTAGTTAGTAAGTTATTTGATCATCCCCGAACTTCACATAAACATTACAGCGATTGTCCATCCTTTCAGTAAGGTGATAAACTATTGCAGATGCTAGCAATGGTCATTGTTCCGTTAGGGAACTTTCCAACTGTCTGAGGCTAGCTGGAGGAGATAAACGGGTATAGAGACAAGAAGGTGGAGGGCATTCCACAGATTCAGAGGAATACGGCAGTCACACCACGTGAGAATTGCTCTCCCTGTACAGGTACGTATTAAGTATGTTGTCTTGGTGGGAACAAGCATTGTCATCCATAAGAAGGAATCAAGGACAAACTACTGCAGCATAGAATCTCATAGTGGAGTGAAGGAATTCATCCCGTCACAGAACTGGCTTTAAAGACAACCGCAGCCGTTACAAAGATCACCCAGACCACCTGGCTGTATCTACCATGTTTTACTAAAGGTTGGTTTGGTTTTATTTGATTATAACAAAGTATATGAGAGATATATACCTTTTACTTAAGAAGTAAGATTCTTGATTTGAAGATCAGTATTAGGTTTTGCCATATCATTTGCTTTTTATCATTTCCAAAATTATTGAATTTACTGTTCTATACAAATGTAATCAAATTTCAAAATTTTTGAATCTCTTTAATATAGGTCTTATAATCATGGCCTTCGATTCGCGTTTCTGAGAAATGATTTTTTCTAGCTCTTCATCCATGAAAATTATATTTTCTTAAAACATTTCTAACAGTTCCTGCACTATTAGATTCGTTAAGTATTCGTAGTGCTTTTAAAGACAATTTTACTGCACGTGTTTTAGTATAAAAAATACTAAAGATCCACTTTTCGTCGCGCTCAGTGAAACTCTTCGGACGCCTTTATGCACGGTGTTTATTTTTTAATCAAATATGCTTTATGTATTTCGAAATTATACGAAGAACAATGAATTTTATTTACATTCAATAAGTTTTTTTAGCTATTTTTCTCTCGTAGTTTTGAGGATTCCAATGAGAAATTACAAGTTTGCTTACATCCTAAGAAATCTCAGAGTTATTTCAAGCCATGATAACAAACTAGCTCCTCAGTTTTAAACTTTATTTTTCGATGTTCAAAATTATTCTTCTGAGTGTTTTACAAAAACTTTCTGCTAAAACTGTCTCTTTATAACTTTTGTACCGCAGTGCCCCCAATATATTTCTTAATTTTGTATTTAAGATGTCCCATTTAAAGATAGGCAAGATATTTAAAATGTCCCATTTTAGACTTAACATACTGTTTAGACACAAGAAGTAATAAAAAATATTTAGCTTTGAAATAATACACTCACGTTTGTGAAAATTGCAACACCATGAAGGACTTACGCGAGTGAGCTGAAATTTTCAGGAAATGCAAAGTAGCGCATGATATGCAAATGATTAGAATTGCAAATCCGTAGCGCATGCGTATGCTGAGCAGCGCCCTCTGAACGGCTGATGGATCCGAATAAATAGATGGCTGTAGCGAGGCGTGTATGGTTATCGGTGGTTATCTGCTAGTGGTAAACGTTAACTCAATCTGTACTTATGCCTCGTCGACGAAAGAGAGCGAGATTTGAACAACTTACAGAGTTTGAACGAGGGAGAATCATCGGCCTTCGTGAAGCTGGATTGTCGTATCGTGCAGTAGCCTCTCGTGTGCAGCGTAACAGCAGCACAGTGATGCGCGTTTGGAAGCAGTGGACGGACGAGTGTCGGACAACTCGGAAATCCGGGAGTGGACCCCGAAATGTGACGTCAGCTCGCGATGATAGACACCTGGTCCGCATGGCGCGGACGGACCGTACAGCTTCCTCTAGACAATTGGCAGCACTGTGGTCAATAGCTACAGGTGTTTCATTGTGTGCTTCATCAATTCGTAGACGTCTGCTGCAGTGTGGACTGCGCGCACGGACTCCTTTATACAGGATCCCCCTAACGCACGACCATCGCCGCCTGCGGCTACAATGGGCCAATCAGCATAGAGACTGGCGTGCTGATTGGCAGCATGTCGTGTTTTCTGACGAATCCCGCTTTAATTTGTGGTACCATGATGGCCGCATTCGTGTCAGACGCTATGCCGGTGAACGCCACCTTCCGGAGTGCATTATCGAACGCCACAGTGGACGAACACCCGGAGTTATGGTCTGGGGCGCCATAGCATATCATAGACGATCTCAATTGCTACGAATTGTGGGCAATCTGAACAGCAACCGGTATATCCGTGAAGTTCTACAGCCCGAAGCTGTTCCCTTCCTTCAAAGCTTGCCAGGCGCTGTATTTCAACAGGACAATGCCCGCCCTCATACTGCTCGGATTGTTAAATCCTTCTTTGCAGCGCAGCAGGTACAGCTTCTTCCTTGGCCTGCGTGTTCCCCGGATATGTCGCCAATTGAACATGTGTGGGATGTCATTGGTCGGCGTCTTGCTCGTGATCCTCGTCCTGTTGCGTCTGCAGACGAACTTTGGGTACGCGTACAAACGATATGGAATGCTCTTCCTCAGTCAGACATTCAAACTTTGTTTGACTCCATGCCATGTCGTGTAGCAGCACTTATTGCAGCGCGTGGTGGCCACACAAAATACTGATTCTGATCTCTTGTGCTCGTTTGTTTGCTTTGAACATTTAATCATTTATTTGTACCACTACCACTCAACTGTGTATTAAATTGCATTCAATTATGACGATTCCTTCTTGGTGTTGCAATTTTCACAAACGTGAGTGTAGTTGGACTTTTATCACTAAGTATTTGAATGTTTTCTATATTTCAGTAATTTTTTAAAGTCACTGTATGTTTAAGTCTATGGTTAAAAAATAATGTCGAAAATAATATCGAATGTTCTTACAAAATTTAAAAACTTCATAAAATCTCTGAAACAGTGGTGCATTGCTAAGTACAGCTACGTTTGTACAGTTTAAATTTCTTACTCACATTCATTTAGATGTCAAATAAAACACTGTGAGTTTCTAAATTGATAAAAAAACACTTGTAACTATATTGCGTATGGCCTTATTTATAATAATTTCAAAGTTTTACCCAAAAACATTCCTTAGTTTTTCAATACAATTGCAATCTGTACTTACGCGAACTTTAAATGGATTTTGGGGAAAAGATTGCAGTGGCTTCTAAGGCTTCATAAACAAAGACACTGAGTTAAAATAATTAGATATATCCTTGTAGATGAAACAAAATAAACGAGCAAAATGTTTTCAGCTATCAAAGACAAATTTTCTATCAGGATTCGCTACTCTTTAAAAATTCTTTCCTTCTAATAGCTATGCCCCCAGCAGGTGAGCGATCAAGTCACTGAGCACTGGTAGTTTGGTCTAGAATTCGAATCCTGGCGAAAGGGTTGGCTGCATGGGTGTTGTCGTTAGTTTTCCCTATGTGTAAAAGTCCATACGAGCCAGTTTCCCTTAGAAAGTCCTCCACGAAGAAAATCCTCCTCTTTGGCAGATAGCCGTCGAAAAAAGTCTAATAATAGTAGGAAAAAAATAAGCGAAATAGAAGGCTTTAAAGGTAAATAGTTCGCATTCAAGCTAGCTAATGGGAAAAAACACGAAAACTCCCTTGCAAGCAGCCTGCTTGCAATACTTTGAAGCCACTTCGAAGTGCATGGGTTCTTTTAGGGTTCGCTCACTTAAAGGATTTGTTTCTTTTTTATGACTCATTGCTCACTAATAATAAGATTGATAAAAAAATCGAAAACGAGAAGTGAATCAAGAGCGGCTGGCAAGGATGGAGCGAAGAACGGAAAGAATCGAACTAACAGT
>KK113487.1:281490-291717 GCA_000611955.2 Stegodyphus mimosarum
CAAATGCTACCATGAGCTGTTTTCTTTCGATTACAGTTTTGAGAGCACCTAAAACATCCTTCCTACATAGAACTCAAAATAAAATTCTAAAACGATAATTTTTCAAAAAGTTGGAAAATTGATAAAAATAAAACTCATTTTTAACGTGGGAGGATAAACGTTATTTTCTTCCTTAAAACGGGAACTAAATTTTCCTGGAAAGATTCCAACAAGAGCTCCGCTCGTTTTTCGAGAATCAGGCAGTCGCTCGTTCAGGTCAGAGAGTCAAGTCGTTAACAAATACCAGATCTATTCCTGGCACTCTTCCAGCTACAACTCTCCGTGAACTATAAAAGAGCTATACTCCCTTTTCTGGAATTCGGAGTTAATTCGCTCAGTAAAATGAATAGGTTCTTTGAATCAGCTCCGGAGCGAATCGTCCAACCCTAATTATCAGCGGTTTTACTGCTGGTCTTCCGATAGTCTCGTATTTCGGAAACTTGCACTTCGATTCATTTCACTAATTGCGACTGGGTGTAAAATATATTACTGCTTTGATAATTTTTTACAATCTCTCATATATATATATATATATATATATTCATACATATATGAGGAGCTTTATATATTCAATCCGCAGTTAGTGTATTGATTATCACTTTAAGTGTCTACTACTTGTCTTTTCCTCCCTATATATTCAATCCGCAGTTAGTGTATTTATTATCACTTTAAGTGTCTACTATTTGTAATACGCTAAAACAACTATAATATGAAATAGATTTTCACAATAAAACTGATTCTAAAATTCCTTGTAACCCGACCTAATTTTTCAAATATTAAACTTCCTTCAATTCTATTTAACTTCCATTTTAAGTTACTGCGTGTCAACATAAAAAATACATATCTTGTTGTCTTTTTATTCATTCTTTTATATTCTCATTACATGGTTCGATCTCACTTAGAGACTGCTCAGATTTTCTGATCTTCATTTTGAAAACTTTGAAAGTTGCCAAATAATGCTGCAACGCCTAATCTCGTTATTTTTTGAAGTTTTTTTAAGTCATTATCAGATTATTTAAGTCATTATCAGATTTAAGTCATTATCATTATTTAGCAGATAAATCCTTGATTATTACGTATTTCTAGGCGAATGGATTAATGGTTTTTTTTGGGGGGGATTGACAGCTCTGGGTAGGGAATTCTTAATTTCGATTTAGTTGATTCAGAGTACAGTAATAAAGTATGCATGCATACTAACAGTAGCAAAGTATGTATGCATTGAAGAATAAATATTCGTAACCGGTTTAAATAATTTCCCTAACTTTGCATGATTATAAATTAGAAAATACTAAATTTTATTAAACTAAAATTTTCATTAATAAAGCCTTCGTTAATGAAAAGAAAATTTATAAACTGCTGACCCTTAAAATTGTTGCATCATGAAGGCAACATATAACAAGCATGAAGCTTACTATATGCTGGGATATGTGCATGATTAGCGTTTCATCGCATGCGTGCAAAGCAGGTATGAATAACGCCATTTTTATTGTGTATATATCTGTATTGTATACAGCTAGTTTCTCATTTAGAAATTAAATTTAAACGTTACTTGTTGGCAATGTTATGCCGCGCGTAAGAACAAACTACTACCGATATGTTTCGAAATGGTGGCCTATCGGAGCTGAGGTTTATCATTCAGGTTTATCGTCGCGGACCAACCGATTTGTTGGTCGGAATCCCATGAGTGTCAAATGAATATGGAATCGGTGGGTCAGGACAGCCATACTGAGTGCCCGCATAAACTTCGATGACTAACCCCGTCCTCTCGGGCTTGCAGACGAATGGGCTTAATATGGGCGCTACATTTCTGACACTGTAAGATAAGTAGTTCTCAGATTGTGCCCAAATGTTAGATTTTATAAAATTTGGTGAGAAACTTGTAGAGAAATTTTAAAATGTATCTTGGCGCATTTTTTTCAGTTTGCGTCAAAAATTTGCGAAATTTTTAATTTACAGTAATCTATTTTCTCTTTTTTCATAGTGTGCAAGTAGAAAGCCAGTTGCATCGTTTATTCTTTCAAATGATTTTAACAAAGTACGAAAGCGCATTTAGCCTTACTATCACTTTGACAATTACGCCAAATTTCAAAACGCTCCAGTTTATAAATTCACGTATAACCTTTGGAAATCTTGAATAAATACTTTATGCTTTTACAGGTATGTCTAGAAATACATCTACTTTAAGGTGGTGGTAAAAATTTTATTGGTTGCAATACAAAATGATTTTTTAAATTAAAAAATTATTAAAAATATAAATTTTAAAAATAAATCAGAAAATATCTGGGAATCGTATTTGGATTGTACTTAAATTTTAACCTATGAAATAAGGAATGAAGTAAGTTTAATAAAAAAGAGATATTAATAAAGATCTATATCAAATTCAAATAACATTAAGGAGCTAAAATTTTGAGAGATACCTTTTTTAAAATTACGCTTGCGATTTTTACAAAACTTGGCACTTTGCATAATTTGAGTCGTAGAATCGAAATATGAAAAAAATGGGCATGTTATTTCAGAAAAAGTCCGATTTTGTTTCAGAATGCCTATGTTAGAACAATGCTACATATAAATCTAATATATATCCTGAGTCGCGCTTTAGAGATATGAAAAAGCATGTTAAATTTCGTCAATAGGCCCAGTAGAACTGGAGATATAGAAATATCCCTTACTTTTTGTGCAACGTGTACTATAAGATTCTCCTTATAACCTTTCCTTCTTGGTGTAGCAATGTAGCTAGCAATATAATACAAATGGAATGATATTCCATATAGGGTATACTGCAATTTCATTTGTTTAAACTGTAAGGTTTATCCTAATTTTATAACAGTTATTTTAAGTTTATGCGTCGTTCTTTTCTTTTCTAGCTTCAGCTTACAATTTCCTACCAAAATGTATTGTTGCGAAAAATTCGGCGGTTGCGCCTGTATGTAAGCTTTCCGGCATAGCACTAGGGTTGCCATAAAATAGTGTATGGTAGGGTTGCCAGATTGGCGACTTTATAGCCCATTTGGCGACCAAATTGGCGATATCCCATGGTCCAATCGGGAAGCTTCTAGAATAACTTCCTGTCGAGATATTTCTCGAAACCTGTGGAACCTAATGAAAAGCTATATAAACCCTTGCGTTTCTGAGAGCCGGCAGTGTCTGATTAGTTGCGAGTAGATTGTGGAGATTGTGAAGCAATGTGTGATTAATTGTGAGAATAGCTAGCTGTTTACTGTGAGTGCTAAGCTACGCGAGAGTTTTGTGAACGGAAAGCGATCGAGATAGTGCTTTGCCGTGAAGCTACCTTTACAGTATAGCTTGACAGTGTATTGGTGATTGTTCCACGGTGTTTATTATAAGTTTAGTGTTGCCGTGAAGCTACCTTTACAGTTACAGCCTGAAGCTGTGTTGCTGATTGTTTCAGCGTATTTATTATAGATTTTCGACGCTTTTAAAGGTAATTTTGGAACTGTGCTGTAGATAGTGATTTCTGTAAATAAATTGTGCTTTTTATTGTTCTGCATCGTGTTTTCATCGGATACTCTCAAATCCACGAACCCGTATAACGCAACAGTATTTTCAGAAACACGGTTAATGCAAATGAGTAAGAGTAGTATTTAAGTCGATGTTTCACCGACTTCGTTAGACAGCCCGAGTTCCTGACTAGAGCGTGTTTGCCTTTGGCTACCTCTCTCTAAGCTATTCCTACGCTCGGCCGTACTTTAGGCCCTTATTTGGCTTCCCCGACTTAATTAAGATTTAGGGGCCAACTGTTTAGAATCTTTTTAACTTCGGCTATACCTTTCAGCTAGCTTTAGTTAAGCTAGTTAAGTTTAATTTCATATTAATTTAAGTTCAAGCCCAAGTGGAGGCTTTGCAGTACGCACCGAGTTAGGAGCTGATTGTGTCATATTTATTTTGAGAAATAAAGGGTAGTTAACCCTTCTTGAGTCTTACGTCTCTGTTCACACACTTAAGCGATTATTCGCTTATTAGTGTTAGGGGTTTTAGATTATTGAACTGTGAATTAAGAAGATAAAACCTCACAAAACTGTAATATTCTTCACGCACGTTTGCTATTTGTAATAGAGAATGTGCATAAATTTTGCTGTTTTATAATTTGCTATCTATATTTTGCTTTTTTTTAATTTTAAAAGACTAATTAATGGCTGTTACATAACTAAAATGTTTTGAATGCAAAGAAAAATTGTTTTAATTCCTAATTTTTTTTAAAATTTCAATTACATGATGCATATCATTGTCAGGAAGAACGGAGCAACGATTTAGTCTTATATTCGCTAGATTTAAAGCACCTGAAATAAAAGAAAACGAAAGAGTAGATTAAATATTTTTTAAAGCTACCTACAATCTTTTAAAGAAAGTCATGTGTTCAATATAACGAAAAGTCTCTATTTTGGACTTCGAGTCCAAAGTCTTTGGAGAATTTTATTTAAAATTAGTTTAAAGTCAACTTTTTCTGGTCAAACTGATCAAGTTAGAAAAAGCAAAGCAAAGAAGCGCGATGACAATGATGGATGAACTTCCCCACAAATACGTTTAAATAATTAGTGCAGGAGAATTTTACAGCATTAGCTAGGTAGCAAAACATATTTTATCTGGATGAAGGATTTAAAATGTTTTTGAAAGTATTATGAGATTTATAAAAAAAGTATTAAAAAATATGAATCACGATAAAACATTGCTACCCGAGAAGGCACTTTTTTCCTGTCATAATGGTTCAATGAAAATATGCGGCTAGAAAAGAAAAGTATTGAAATATATTTTTAAAACTTTCATTCAAGAAATGAATAACTGATGTCGTGAATTAGTTTCGAACAAATCGTTAGAAAAAACTTTAAAATTGCTTTTTTTAAATGAATATATCAGAAAACAAACTGTTAAGGTAAGCCGACTTTCTTTCTTCAATATTTTCTGCTTAAAGTACAGCATTCTTGCCGCAAGTAAGAATTTTTTATAATCCAAATTGGGGTTTTTTAATCTATTTGATATTACTTGCAGCCGCAGAACCTTATATATGGCTTTATTGCTTTTTTATATTTTAAGTATGATTTTTAATCAAATATAAGCATACTTCACTCATAATAATACATTGTGTATTAAATTTGAAAAATGACCGCATTTTATTTTCACTCATTTTGTCTTAAAACGGGAATAATAAGATCCTAATTTAAATCTCTTGTATATTGTCACCTCTCTTTTATACCTTGCTTTGTTACATTTCTTTGAATAATAAAAAGTAGCACAAAGCTGTCACGGATATAAACATTATTTGAAAAGAAATATATCTTTCTGGCTATTTCTTTGTGTTACAAGTTACAGATAAAAATTCTGATATGAGTAAGTTTGGAAGTTTCATATGAAGATAAAGATTACAAAGCAAATTAACCAACTCCTACCTTATCTAAGAAGAATTCAGTTAATGAGAAAATTCTATGATGCCAGGAAATTTTCTATTGCACATTTGTATTAGAGAAACTTCGAGCTACATTTATTAACTACAGTAACGCAATACTTCACACTTTCTTTGAATAAAAATCTCACTCTATTATAGCTCCTTTCAGTTAGAAGAATCTCATACATAGCAAAATATCAGCGCATCATTCAGTTTTTCTGGCGAGTTAATTGCCGGATGCTCTGTAAAGGATATCACTGCGAGATGTATAGGACGTGATTACTATGGTTACGCTTGTATAATTTGCCGTTATGCTATTACAAAGCATTTCTAATTATTAAAAGAGATAAAGGTTATTTTCACCGTTAAATGCGCTATACCTTGTTTCTTTAATCTCCTGCAGATACGACAGAATTATTCAGAATAGTCACAGTAAAAAATGAATGCATTTTATAATGAATTTTACTATTATTAGTTCGTAATTCCTGTGACAAGATGTGTGCGTTTTGGCCTCAGTTATATTCACGTATTTTGTGATAATTTTAGAGATCAGTCCTTTCAAACAAAGCATGCTCAAAATCATGTTCCACAAGTTGTTTTTCTTTCAGTAGACACTCCATAAGATTCTATCTATAATAAAGAACTCGGTGTTAAACAAATAACTATAGAGCTTATAAAGTAATTCCCACGCATGCTCTCGTGGTGTAGTGGTAAGCACGCTCGGCGCGTATTTGAGAGGTCCGTGGTTCGAGTCCTGGCGAAGTCATTGCTCATTTTCCATGGCTCCTGCTTCGAAATAACGTAATGTCTCTATAGTGGCGCCCAAACTAAACAACAGGGGGTGGATGATGATTCTTCACCACTAGGATTTGTTGATTGGGTCTAGTCGCCTTTGAAAGGGGGAGTATATAAGGTATTTCCCCTGCCTTCTTAGCATGCCTTCGTGGTGTAGTGGTCAGCCCGCTCGGCGCATTTTTGAGAGGTCCGTGGTTCGAGTCCCGGCGAGGGCTTTGCTCATTTTCCCCGTCTTCTGCTTTCAAAAAATACCTAATGACTCTACAATCTTCTTAAAAAGCTTCAAATGAAATAAGCAAAACAGATTTATAACATAAGCATGAAAGAATTTTAAATAAATACAGAAGCATCATTTATGAAATAAAACTGTATAAACTGAATGTCGAAACAATTTATTTAAGACATTAGTTAATGTCTAAAAATAGCTAGGGCTGGACTCAGTTAGATAATGCAAATAAACATAGTTTAAATGTTTAAAAATTGTGGGCTACAATACATGCATAACTAGGGTAATAATTTTATTCTGCAAACAAAACAGAATTCCGAAAGGAGTATGGAATTTCATTGAAATCATAGAATCAAATCATAGAATTTTGAAAAAGTTTGCAGTCTATAATTTGGACATTTGCGGCCGAGGAATATTTGAATAAATTTGAGTCCAAAGATTTATGAAACCGAACTATTTTAAGTAACTGAAAACGTTTATAAAATAGGGAGCTGTATAAATAATAAGTGTATGATTACATAAACATTACATCAGAATCTCGGCAGTCAAATTCAGGTAATGTAATCACTTTCAATAAAGTGCTTAAATTACAGGATTTTGTTTTGATACATTATATTATAGTGAATTATGTTTTATTACATGTGTTTACTTCATTAATGTTTTCAGTTTAGTAATGTTTACTGTTCTATGACACGTTTTTAATTTTATAAAATGTTCCTCTAGAAATATTACAGTTATTTAATATAAAAATACGCAATAATTATAACAGAAATTAAAAAAATTTTGATAAAATCTGAAATTTGCAGATTTACTTCACACTAGTAAAATCTTTGAGAATCCCATAAAATTCGTGAAAATTCGCCCCGAGGTAAAATTAATATCCTATCGTAACACGTTTTACTTTCAAAAAACTTCAAGTAAGAAATACTAAAGAGGAATAAATAAAATTTTCCTAATTATTCAACCAAGGAACATCTAATTAATAACAACAGAAAGAAATTGCTTCATTCATATTACTAAAAACTGCTAACAAAAAATTTGAATGCAGAAATCGCTCCAGATATTTTATTTATTTTTCATCATTTTTGTACTTTCAAATTATTTACTATAGGGACTATCTCTAAATACTATTATTTTTGTTAGCAAAGTGAAAATGAAGAAATTGTTTGAAGTCACTTAAACTTTTAACTGTAAAAATGAAAACAGGAAAGAAGAAGGTTAAAAACTGTAGCTATTGATTTTATCGTGTTTAAATCATTCGCACCGTGGAAGGTCACAGAGTAAAACTTTAGTTAATTAATAAAGGATTTTTGAATCTTAAACTAACATTTTGCGAACATTATTTGAACCTTTAAATAATTGATATAGCCTTGTTTTTATGGTTATTCAAAACGTCTTGTCACTTTTCATTCGCATTTTCCAGATTGCAAAAAAATTAGAACATTGAATGTCGCAGAAATATTTGAAACTGCAGTTTAAATATTTTAGACAGCATCAGTTCCATTAATATATAAATCTGATGTATTAGTTTAACCAAAGTTTTTTATTTAAAAAGGAGTTCATGAACAATAAAAAAAATATATCCATTAAATAATAGATAATATAAAAGTGTCTTTGACTTTATGGGCAACATAATTTCTAACTAAAGGAACGACTGTTTTCTGAAAGCAATGCAATGAATTACTTACTCTTACTTTGAGTTTATAAAACATTAGAAAAATTCCATTATCTGTCATTCTTTTAACAGTCAGTTTCTATTAACCATCAGCCATCGACACAATCCACTTAACGGTATAAATCCATCAAAAAAGAGATTAAATTATTTTAATATGGCAAAGCTCATGAAGGCTAACTGTTTAAGAGAGGGATGCTAGACTTTCTAAAGAAACTGGATCGTGTTTACGTTACCCATGGGGAAAACGATGAAAGAGTGGCCCCACGAATGGTTACTCGGGAACTAGTGGGGCCACAAGCAATGAAACCAGCAAAAATAAAGTGAAAAGTAATCACAATATAAAACAGAGTGCATTATATAAATAACTATTTTCTCAACGTACTCACTTAGGAAATTCAAGTTACTGCTTTAACATTTGTACTATCAAACAAAATAACCAAAAAAAGCTTCCGCTAAAAAGTTAATAATAAAACCAGCAAAAATAAAATGAAAAGTAATCATAATTTAAAATAGACTGCATTATATAAACAACTATTTTCTCAACCTACTCACTAGGAAATCCAAGTTACTGCTTTAAGGATTACAGCATTTGTACTGTCAAGCAAAATAACCAAAAAATGTTTCCGCTAAAAATCACCATGCAAGTTTTGTAGTCATGATACACCAAATTTTTTATGACTGACACTTTCTAAAACTTCACATTTGTATGACTAAATATACTTAAAGCGCATAGTTCTAATGAATGAATGGAAATTTTTAAATAGTTGTTTGAAGAAACATAATTCAACCACTCAACTCAAATAATTAAAATAAAATTCTAAAAAAAGTATATTTAAAAACAGCAACTGTGATTAAAAATATGATATAAAGTAAAAATATTTACTAGCCAGAATAAACGATGACATTTTTTTCCGCTCATGGACAGTGAAAGGGAAAGTAAAATAGGTTGCAATAATCTGAGAAGTTTTCAACTGAATTATTCTTTGCGCAAATTGAAAAAAGGGCGCTAAACTACGTTTTTGAATTTCTGTGTAAGTTTCTCACCAAAATTTACAACATTTAGTATCTAAGCCTAATTTAAGACTTAGGATCGAAATATGGAAATTAAGTCGACATGTTATTTCAGAAAAAAGTCTGATTTTGTGTCAAAATATACATGTTACACTTATTCTACATATAAATTTAGTATATATCTTAAGTTGCGCTTTTAAGGTATGAAGAATGAAAGTTGAATTTCATCAATTGGCCTATTAAAAGTGAAGATATAGAACTGTCTTCTTGTATTTTGACTCGTTATATATTTGCGTATAAATTAAAAATTTTTAAATTTTAAGAAAGCAAATTTAACCTTGTCAACGAAGAACAGCAGGAGTACTGAATTTTATTGAAAAAAGATTATTTTGTTACATAAATGTTCCAGGTTGTAGAGTATAATAAATAAAGCTTAATTTAGATTACTGTAGAACATTTTTCGGCATTACACAACAAACCAAAGAATGACAGTATATGTTGCCTTTATTCATTACGACAATTTCGAAACGCATTCTTATAGAATATCTCTTTAAATGAGAGCAATTTTCAGGGAACAACTATTTCGTTCAATAATGGTTTGGAATATGACAAATAAAGTAGCAGAATGTGCTCTACTTGTCGGAATACAAACATGAATATTACACGCAACTCCTATCTACTAGATGTAGCGTTCTCGTTTCTCAGGAAGTTTTCTCGAGAATGTTGCGGCAAAGTTTTCTTTGACAGTGCAAAAGATCCACTAATGGACGGATTCGTATACTAGTTTCTCGTTGCTGTTTCTTGTTGCATCGACTATGAAAGTTCTCCATGTTATTGAATAATATATGGTCCGATGCAATAAGCCCTGACACGTTACACACGTTGTTGTTTCTGTAGATCAATGAGCGTCTGGGCACCCACGGAGCACAAATTCAACACAAGTTGTATTGCGTCTAGTGTGCCTCTCAGTACTGATCTGCCACTACTCCTTTCTTTTACCACACTTTCATTTTTCTTGCTGAAGTACCTAATCCATTTAAATACATGTACTAAGATGTACTTATTCACAGTCTTCTGACCGCT
>KK113487.1:302478-335552 GCA_000611955.2 Stegodyphus mimosarum
AAACCTCTCGGTGTGTGAGAGCTTTGCCTCAGATCACGGTCACGCTGCTCAACGTTCGCCTGACCAGCTAGCAGTTTAAATTTATAAGCCATAGTGCTTACTACGTGATTGCTTTGTAAAATAAATTAAAGTGCGGTAGTATTTAGTATACCTTGCTACGCACCCTTTTCGGTAGAGGCCAACTTCCGCGAATTGCTCTGCGAAGCAAAGTTTAATTTAAGTTATATTTTAATTTATTTAAATTTATTTGATTGTTAAGTTCGACCAAAGTTTGGTCTGTTACGTTCTGTATCTCTCCCGAATTGGGAGGTTTGTATTTAATAGTGATTGAATAAAAAAGGATTTCAAATCCCTTCACGTGCAGTTATTCTCCAGCCCAGCAGTTACATCAGAACATAGCGTACCTTCCGCTCCCTGTTCCAGTTCAGGACTTAGAACGTAAGGATAAGAACCCTTTACAGAATTACCATGTTCTCAAAGAATACACACAGAATGCTAAGTCCTGATAAAGTATAAAGATTGGAGGAGCGTATAAAGTTAGATTTCGTAAATTTTAAATTGTTTTCTTTAAACTGAAAAATGCTCTTATAAATTTAAAAATGCTGAATAAGGACTTTGGTGGACACACACAATGGCCACAAAAGCCCTTACTCGGCTTTTGTTTCTCGACCGTTAGTAGTCGTTATGTAGTTTTAATTAAAATATTTTTTTAAATGACACAAGGATTCATGTTTTGCATTTTTGTATCAAAAAATAATTTTGTATAAAATATAAAATCTAAATTTTTACATGCGCCTCCGGTCCGTATATTTACAAATTTTAACTGATTTTTAGAATATTAAAATTTATAAATTATTTATGCGAAAATTCGTTCGGTTTAAAATGTAATAAAATTATAAATAACACACTAATAATCTCAAAACAGTATCATTAAATAGTATTTAAGGTAAAAAAATCAGCCCTGATTTAATCTAGTTTATTTTCTAACCGACCCCTCTGTGCAAATTGAATATAGCATCAAAAATCGCTGATTTTGAAATTAAATATCTCGGTCAATATTTGTCGTACGGGAGTCAAAACTTTTGTGTTTTCTTTATAACGAGAAAAAAAGTTTCTTACATAAAAGTATAGGAATCGGGGAAACGTATAAAAAGTTAGGTTTCGTAATATTTACAGAGTTAATGTGTTTAAATTTTAAAATATTAAAACTTTAATCTTTGCATCATTTGAAACATATGAGTGCAACCAACGGTTGCGAAAATGAAGACCGCTTAAGGACTTTTATCCAGTATCCTTAAGGATACTGTGTATGTACAATACAATATAATAGCGATGAGTAATGAAAAATATTTTATTTGAGAATACAGTTTCCTGCAAAAGTAACGCAAATATTGATCTAACTTTGATACACTTGGTGCAGTAGAGTAAAATCCCTAAACGCTGGGAACGATAAACGAAAAATGTTTTTTAATAAATAGCGAGCGGAAAATGCGTAGTTTATGGTGTTACCGAATGTTTTAGATCAATAACAAGAGAACTCACTTGTCACTGAGTTTTCTGCGAGAAATTCCTACATCTTTTAAGCATCCAGAACTTCTTTTCACAAAAGTTACACAAAGTTTTCCCATGTTAGCATATTTAGGGTATTAATCTAGCTAAACTGTAATATAGCAGGAGTTTAGAATGGTCCTCAAATCTCTGCGATGACAATATTCCGATTCTTTTTATTGCTAGCAACACGCATTTCGAGGATTTATTATAACGTCTGCGCAGGTTATGTATTTTTTAATTATTGTGACTGAAACCTGTTCCGTATTAAACGATTTACAGCTTGCACTCGAAGTTTGCAACTTGCCCCATTGCAAATGTTTAATTAAGATTGCCTGAGGAAACCTACACGTCAGATTTGAATTGTGGAAACCTAGAATCCTGTTTATGATCCGTCCATAATTGATATCTATGTTTCTCCCTTTTTCCAAAGTTCCTTTCTATCTTCTATCCGCTTGTCATTGATCTTAAATTTGTTGTAACTCGTAAATTTCACTTTTCCTGCTATACGTTCAAAGACATTTTATGTTTAATTTTGCCCACAGAAAAACTGTAGGCGTTTGGCGAACTTATTCTGAGATGCCCTGTATATTTCAACGTTTTCTTCATTCCCCTTTTTATTTCCTTCAGAATTTAAATAAAAATTAAAAGTCTTATGATTAAGACATATGAATAAGACTTAAGAATAGCCTATTAGCAGGAAAACAATTGAATTAGCATAAAATGCAGATAAACGTATTATTAAACTATCCAGGAACGGCAGGAATAAGAAATGCAGGATATAGAAAAATGCGGTTGATAGAAAACGCAAGACATGACTAGACGAAGGTTTCTGAAAGAAATCGGCTTCTGCTCTCTAGAGATCAAAGAGATAGAAAACGAACATACGATTTTGATTAAATGCAACTACTGTGAATGTGGCATGATAATATTCTTATATAATGTAGGAAAAGGAACAAGAAATAACGTCTAGCTGAAATTAAAAAAAGCTTCATCATATTTACTCAATAAATGTAACGCTGTAAATTAGTGCAGGTTATTGTACGATGCAAATTTTTTTAATTTAAATTAATTTTTTCTAAGCAAAGGAATTTTCTGGGGAAAAATGACCCACATTAAGGTTCATAAATAGAGGTAAAAAAGAAAGAAATAATTTATGTAAAATTTAAAATAATTTATTTGATACGTTTTATAATTTTTTTAAAAAAATTTTTTCACTCTTCTAATTTTTCATTTAATTTTTTTAGTAGCAATTCAGGAAATCTACTTCTTGAAATCAAACTCAGGGTAAAACCTGTTTCCTATTTTTTTCCGCTTTTTTAAAAATATAAAATATTGTGATTACTTGCAATATTATTATTATCATTATTAATACTAATTTTTTCTCTTTGCAGCTTATTTTATTTTTCAAGATACAACATATCGCCATTAATAAGAGATCACTCACCGAAACATTTAGAAATGTAGCTTATAGGTCCACCTACATGATCCAATAAAAGAACCATGGGCTCAAAATAGAAGTGCATATCGAATTTTACTTTCAAAATGAATATGAGAAGCGAGCTGAGTGAAGCTCAACCTCATAAAATAATTGATGCTTACAGATTTTGTCACTGAATCCGGGAGATTTCTAGCAAGTTCTAAATATCCTGTGCAATAGTGCGTGATATATTAGTAAGATGGAAACACAAGAGACTTATGAATTTTCAACCCTGACCCGGCTCAGTTGGCTTCGGGAAGTTACATCAGCTATATTATTTCCCTACTTGGATTCTACAGGAGAACTGAATCGTATACGCTAATGATCACTGATGAAATGATGCCTGTCAGCTATGTAAAGCTTGTTCCAGCAGACACTAGAAAAGGCCTTGACAACCTACGGCCCACGGGTGACCGAGTGACTTACTTCATAATTTTAGGTTGAGTTTTGAAAATTAAGTATAATATATAAAAATAAATTATAAAATATAAATATGATAAGAACGCTTGAAGAATATATAAAATAATAAATTGAAAACAAATAATAAAAATAAAATTTTTGTTTGGTTATAAAATTGCAGTAACGAACATACATTTCTGTTTTAAAAAATAAAAATCCTTAGCATAATTTCAAGGAGAAATTGATAAATTTGGAAAAGGCCGATTTAAAACTCCTGGACAGACATCTGGCAACGCTATGTCGTCATCTTATTTCACTCTTAGTTGTAGGATTTGTTCAATAGGGCAAGATAAATTCAATGGCGAAAAAATTGGCTTTGGCATAAATATCCATTGTTATTAAACTTCTTCTCTGTAAAACGTCCACCTTCACAGAAAATCAAAATATCTGGAACCATGGAGGGTATTCTTGTTAAAGACAGTCTGCACATGTACACTCATGGACAAAAAAATTAGCGCACCAAGAAGGAGTCTTGAAAATGAAACGAAATTTTACATACGTAATGACTGCTTTGATATAAGTAAATGATAAGGAAATCAAAGAAAAAGGATAATTTATTTCAGAGAAAAAGGCAAAAGAACGGAGGAGTTAATACTCCGTTAGACCCCCTCTAACGCGAATGCACGATGCGATACGATCGGGCATTGAGTCATACAAGTTCTGTATGATGTCTTGAGACATTTCGTTCCATAGTTGCTGTAATCTTGCCTAGATGCCCAACTCGTCCCAAATGATCCCAGATATGCTTGATTGGAGACAAATCTGGGGATCGGGAAGGCCAAGGAAGGGTAGTAACAGTGCGGAGACAGTCTTGTGACATCCTTGCCGTATGAGGCCGAGCATTGTCTTGTTGAAAAATGGCTCCTGGGAGCCGTTACATGAGTGGCAACACATGTGTTGTAGGATTTCATGAACATATCGCTGGGCTGTCATGGTGCCACGGAACAATACTAGGGGTGACCGTGTATTGTAAACAATGGCACCCCATACCATCACACTAGCTGAGGGAGCAATGCGTCGCTGTACAGCAAAGGCAGGATTCAGACGTTCACCACGGGCTCTCTACACACGAACACGATTGTCATCACTGCCGAGACTGAAGCCGGATTTGTCGCTAAAGACGACCTGGTTCCATTCCGCTGCAGTCCAGTTTCCTAGTGCTCGACACCGCTCTAAACGAAGGGGCATCAAGGACAGCACACGTAATGAGTGCCGCAATACCAATTGCCCTACCGCCAGGCTCCGTCGTATGGTTCGAGAAGACACAGGGGCCCCTAGTGAAGGTGCTACCTGTGCCTGGATGGCGGCCGATGAAGCAGTTGGCTGTACGCGTGCATTTCTTACGATGTGGCGGTCTTCTTGACAATTGGTCTGTCGAGGTCGTCCTGAGCCTGGTCTTCGTGTACATGACATCTCTCGGGTCCACTGGTCCCAACACCTCCTCACAACACAATCAGAATGGCCTAATTGACGAGCTACTCGCCTAGCTGACCACCCAGCTTCCATCATCCCGACGATTCTCCTCCTCTCAAACTGCGACAACTGCTCATATTGTCCTCAAACACGGCGTAATGGCAAGTCTACCTCAGCCCTTCCTTTGTAAATGATTCAGCACACTCAAACAAAGCTTTGGTTACCTGTTTTATACTCCACAGGGTACGACGTTCAACGCCATCTACCGGCTATACGTAATGCGCAATCAGGCTGCATTTCTAATCATTTGCATATCTCCCCGACATGTACCTTCATTGCAAATTTCGTTACGATCCCGCAATTATTTCTTGGTGTGCTAATTTTTTTGTCCATGAGTGTATTTTCACTAAAAGGTTTCACTGTTATCCACATTTTCAAAATCATTTTGTAGTAGCCTGATTGTTTTATGCATAACATATTTCTTACTTTTAGGAAACACGCGGTAAAAAATTTAAACTTAGGGAAAGCTTAAAGCAAAATGTACATGAGCTTTTAGAAGTACTATTTAATCTGCTTGAGATTTTTAACCTCACGTGTTTTATTTCAATTCTAGATAACTATAAGTGCAAATGTTGCTATTCTTTTGACGTGTAAAACGAATGACGGCATACAATTAATGTGCTTTTTTTCTTAGAAGCGCACTTGAAAACATTCTCTCCTGCGTAAGGAAGTTACACAACTTGCTTTTCAATATTACAGAAACAGTAAATGCTTTATAAATTCATCTGAGCATTTCTTGAATTAAGATAGCTTAAAACATAAAATTCTGGAAACTTTCCAGGAGAAAAATGTTCAGAAATTAAAAAAAATGGTA
The DNA here is from genome assembly GCA_000611955.2 of Stegodyphus mimosarum. Taxonomy (NCBI): domain Eukaryota; kingdom Metazoa; phylum Arthropoda; class Arachnida; order Araneae; family Eresidae; genus Stegodyphus; species Stegodyphus mimosarum. The sequence continues at coordinate 308,253 of KK113487.1, forward strand.
AAATATTACACTGTTTGTCTTCCATTAAAAATCCGTATAAAAAAAGTAAAGTCTGATTATATTGGAAGTTGTCCTTTGTCCAAATTACAGTAGAGATAATCTTTAAAGTTACATTTATGTGTTCATAAATATACCTTATGAATTATAAATCATTTCATAAGATTGATGGAAATTCAAAATGTATATGATCTGAAGAATTTTCACACTATTTCCTATTACGTTGATAAAACGGAACTTTTTACTAAGAGAATAATTTAAGAGTGAGTAAGTATTTGGAAATGAATGTTCATTAATTGTATAAAAAGTAATTAAATGTTTTTAGAAAAACACCTCGAATTTGAAGATAAGAGAGATTAAGCAATTTTTGGAAATGAATGCTCATTAATTGCATAAACAATAATTAAATACTTTTAGAAAAAACTCCAATTTTCTTCTTTAAGGAAACCAAGAAATAATTAAAATAATTCCCACAAGAAAACAGAGTAGAATAGTGATTATTAGTGAACCAAAAGTAAAACTTTTATATGCTATACATACCTTTAAATGAAACCTTTTTTAAAAAAGAGAGCAATTTAGATCCATTGATAGGCTTCATGTCTTCGCAAATTCCATACTCTCCCTTGCACGTATCTTGATGGTATGCCTTTAACGCATATGCGAAAGCTAGTACTGCATCGCTAACAAATTGAAGCTGTCTCTCTGCTTCATACCCTTTGACGTTCGACATAACTTCATTTCCCGTGCAAAAGTTTTCCCACTGGTTATAGGGTGTTATTGTACTATTGGGCCATTTGCATTTAAATAAATGCTCCCAAAACTCCGTAAACCATGGATTCCTTGTGTTGTTCTCCACAGTAAGACCCACGAAATATTCTTCAAACCCTGGAACAGGATGAGCTTTTGGTTGCACAGAAAGTGTGCCTTCAACTTGCTTTTCGTTTGTTTCATAGACTAAAGCTCGTGCACTCCAACCATCACTTCCTATCCAGGAAAAGATTCCTGTAGCATTATTTCTTCTTACAGCTCTCATCACACCAGCAACTTCCTGATCTGATCCGAAAATGATTACACCTATAAAATAAATTTAATTAAAGACTGAATAACATTCCTGAAAATGAGTAAAACCAATCATTTATAAAATTCTGGAAAAATATAAACTTAGATTATACGGATGTATGTATATACACTACTTTAAGGAATTATATACATACTGCATGAAATCAGTTAAGTTGGAAATTAAATAAATAAAATATGATTTAATATCCCATACAATATCTTAGAAAATAAAAAAACAAACATATAATATGACATCTGTATGTATCTCAACTGGCATACATGGTGTATATATAATACAATGGAACTTGAGGATTAGGCCAGAAATTTCTCAGTTTATTGATGACTTCAAGCTTTAAACTAATTGAGTTACAGAAACTGCCATCTTAATCTTCCTAATTCCTTTTTATTCATTGTGAAGCTGATTAGTTCTTATTTCCATTCAGTTGAATAAAACAGCAATATTTTTTCGTTTCATTTAAATATCTTTAGTTATCAGTTAAATGATACGTTAATATGCCCACCGAGGGATTAAACTTGCAAATATGAGTAGTTTTTCCCCGTTCCATTTTCAGAGGTTTAATGAGATGGCTGTATGAGGGAACTGTGATTTGCCTCATATGCAAATTATATGCAACCCAATTCCTTTTAACAAGTCCTTTGCATAGGTATCTTATCCATTCTCAAGTTCCTTGCATGTTTTTCTGTAATCAAATACTTTAGTCCTTTATAATCCCATCCGAAACTTTAAAAAAATTTTTAATATAACTCAATGAATGACATTATCATAAAACTTTGAGAGCGTGTAGGGGTTTGATGATTGTTTAAACGACAAGACAATTTATTACAGCCCTAATTTCAGGATATAATAAGTATTCAATTACGCAAAGTGTACACGCATTATCTGCCTTACGGCAAGTGTCTTTCTACAAATTTTTATAAAGGTAGCTAACAGACTTGCGTTTACATAAAATGCAGCGAAAACTGCGCAAAGACCGATGAGACTAGCTAGTTGTGATAGGCATCTAACCTGGAAGAAATTACTACCGTTTACTAGTTTTAACCACTTAATTATTGATAGGCGTCATCATAGCTTTAGAATAATTTTATTTTTATTGTGGTTAGTGGGTTCTTTTATAAGCAATTTGGATGTCAGAAATCAGTGATAAGGGGTAAGGAAGGATAATTTTGATTAAAACATAACGAAAATGTAGGTAGATATTATTTTTATAAGGGGATTAGAAAAACCAGGTATCGGATTGAAAAAAAATTGTTATCCGGCAAGCTCTTTTCTGTTTATTACCTTTATCCTTATTAGAGAAATGTAAATTTCATTGCTTATTTAAAACTGATGAATGAACAGAATTTTTACATTTATCAAAGTATTCTCAAAAGGACGAGTTAGGAGTCGCTTCTCTTCCTCTTTACAATAAGAGGAAGTTCTTGAATCACAAGAAATCTTTTTACAATAGAAAAATACATTAGACACTAGAAAAAACTCTCTGTACATACAATAGAGGAATACTGAATTTCGTTTTGTGGTTCATCAGACCATAAAGACTACAAAAATACAAGTTTATAAAGATTTCAAACGTGAGTATTATTTCAGTGTTTCTCTCATCAGTTTTGCTGATGAAATGTGCACACACGTGGATAAATTTTGATCAATCCACAAGATAAGAAATGTTCGTTTTATTAATTTTCCTTCTCTGATTTCCTGGCTGTTACGTTTTATTTACTATTAGCAGAAGTAGTTTCATAATGAGACTTTATAAGAATATACAGCAAGACAGCAAAACGTTAAACTTTACCAATTGAGGTGAAGAGGACTACTGATAACTGCAGGAAGAAGATAATATTACTGCAAAATTTATATTTGTAACCACCCCACTTTCAAATGGTTTAATTGCATGGGGTAAAGTCTCAGCTGCCATAACGAGGAAAGCTATCAGGCACACTGATGAAGATTTCAACAAAGCGTTTTAGGGTGAAGAAGCATGTGAACAAGACAACAGGAAAAAAGTGTTGCATTTTGCAATCACACGTAAACTCCAGAAGTGAGTAAATAAAGTGGTGCTCATGCCCCCAGTATGTGGCTTCGTAAGTTGGCAAAAGCAGCGTATCTTTGAATTACAGCGGCGTTGTACGAAAAGACGTTTTTCTGGAAGATGAAATGTATATAAGACAATGTTTCTTTTTTTAATATTGAAATTTAAATCACGGGAATTTTGAGCATTAACAAGCAGTGGATAAGGCTAATAAAACACGTTATTCAGCTCGCCATATTGTTTGTAATTCTCATGATGTGGTACAAATATTAATGACGGAAGTATTTTGAAGCAATTTGATGTATATAGAAATAACATTATGCTGAATATATAGAAACATCAATGAAAACTATATATTTGTAGAAACATTAATAGAATCTATAGCAAATTTTTGGTTTAAGTTTACTTGAAAGTTTCAGTATGTTACTTGCTAGCAGTTCAACCTGAGCCTTCAGTTTAGTACACAGATTTCCACACCACAACAGTGCATTGGAGGGATGTCCGAACTCTTACAGATATTTGTTAAATGCATTATATGCTGGGCACGAATATGTAGACATGGATAAAAAGGACCGAAATGAAAATATTTTGTAAGTAATGTGTGTACGGGAAATGGGGCGTGTAAGTGTTGACATGAAGAAGTTATGAGCAACAGGGAAGTAAGAAAAGCAAGTAAAGTCAAATGAAAGAAACATTTTAATGATTCAGTATTTTACAACAGATGCTGAAAAGTAGGGCTAATAAGAGTAATGCGAGAAGTATAGCAGCAGCGTATGGTTTGGCGTACATTAACAAAGATCTCAAGCGTTTCAAGCATATTTCAAGCGAAAACTGACAAGAGATAATTAGGTCTTCATCGCACATTCAGTAGGACTTTCAAAAGTCTTATTCTTAATGAGCCCCAGAAGATAAAATTCGTCCATGTCAAATCTGTTGAGTAAGATGACGAAGGAATAGGTCTAATTTGTCTGATCTGTTCGAGACCATAAATAACATCGAGATAAGTCCTTGAATTACTGCTAAAGTGAACTGGTGTTCCATCATGCTGGATCCACACATCAAGAGGAACATGAGGGAGAGTTTTGGCAAGATGTTATATAGAAACAATGGCATACGTGAGGCCTTTCAAGCGAATAGCGGAATATATAGTCCTACTAAATAGTTGTATACTATCCCGGTCCAAATATTAATAGAGAATCTTCCCCAAAAGACATGTGGCCTTGGGCCATATGGGTCTAAAGGTGAGATTCGTTGGTGTCTAGCATATACGGAAATGCCAACGTAGCTTCTTAAGTGAATAAGGCGTGAGAAACGAAGTTAGAATTTTCTGCTGCCTGCTGCAGGCATTAATCCCAAAATTTAACGCTGACTTTTATAATCTCAAACGTAGTGTTTGATCCTGCGGCAGAGGGCGCTTGATGTCGCTTGTTGGAGTTAGACCTAGCCGGTCTCGTGGTTTCTTTTGTAATTTGTACAGTGAATAATTGCTTTCGCATTTTAGTATTTTTGGTGGGGTATTTTAATGCCAAAGTTTGCCAAAAACAGCGCCTGTGACATATTGCCATTAATATCCAAATAAAAACTAAAAAGCGAGAGCAATTCTTTCACTATACGAATCAAAGATGGCGTCAAAGCGATTTCCGCTGCATTAGTGACTCAGACATGATTGGATGCTCCGCTTCCAGTGAGGAGAGTATCTACAATCTTATGCTCTGTATCTTGAAGGTCTTACAGATCATTCTAAAACAGTTGTCTCTGGAGCAATCTGTTAATACCATGTCTTTCGTGGACGACAGTTGTAGTGCTCCCACAATACTGTCAGCTCAAACTGAGTAAAATATCTCTCATTTGCTTCATTCTGCATTTATAGCACATAAGGGTGCTATAAATGTGGCGTTAAAAATACAGTTGTATAGGTTTTTGCTTTCCTTAGTATTTCCTTTATTAGTATTCTCTTATTTTATTAATAGTACCTATAGAGAGCCAGATATAAGTTTGCATGAAAAAGTCATGAATTAAAAGAATACATTGTTTTTTAAAGCATGCGTTAATGATGACACCAATTCTACCCTTCTGCCAACTGATCAGGAAATTTGTGTGTAGCGATTCCCCTCCCTCTAAAGAAAATTACGCTTTATTGGCAAAACTCCAGAATGAGAAGTCTTATCAGTTTATGACTGTAGCATACGAAATTATCAACGTTCAATAAAATGTCGTTAAAGCGCCTTCACAATTTTAGTTCGAAATGACCACTTGAATACATTCTCCTGCTTTCAAAACCCACAAAAATATACTTCATTTTGTCATTAATATGATATGATTAAGTGTTTAAAAGATATAAAGGAAAATCTTTTAAATTTCAATCTGAATTTTGTGAAGGATACGTACACTTTAAAATTATATAAAATAATTTCCACATATTTAAAGAAATCAGGGTACAAGTGAGAAATTTTAATGCTATTAATAAAACAAAGTGTTATGGTTCAGATATATAAGAATAAAATGCTAAAGTTTTAGTTTAAACTAACAAAGTTTTATTTTAATATTGCCCTTTTCTATCTGTTCTCATTTCAACTTCCCTTTAGAATGAGCGCGCGTTTCAGCTTTATGCTAATTTGAAGTGGAGCCAACTTTTGGTATTTAAGGTTAGCGAGGAACTTCTCAGTATGAGAGAGCTTTCAGTCTCAGATCACTACTGCTCTGTTCGACGTTCGCCTGACTAGCTAGTATTTAAATTCTAAGCCTTAGCGCTGTTACTCTATTACTTATTGAAGTAATTCTAAGTGCTTTAGTGTTAGTTAAATCTTGCTACGCACCCTTTAGCATAGAGGCCAACCTCGCGTTATAGCTCTGTGAGCAACAACTATTTAATTTCTATTTAACTTTAGTTCAAATTATTTGATTGTTCAGTTTAGACCCAAGTGCGGTCATTGTTTTCTGTATCCCTCCCGAGTTGGGAAGTGGCTGTATATAATTGTAGTTTAATAAAAGAGGATTTTAAATCCGTCTTAAGTGCAGTTCTTCTACCACTTAACCACAGTTTTCTACCACAGAACATAGCTGCATTCAGCTCCCTGTTCGAGATCAGGACTCCAAGTTTCACGAAGATGTTTGCCAAGTATATGCACCGAACACTCAGTCCTGACAAATGTACAGCAAGTAATTTAGTAGTTAAAATTTATTATGTCTTTTGTAAGCAAGTTGTTCGTTTTCAGGAATGATTGCTGCTTTATATCTATTTTTTATATACTGCTCAGCTTTAAAAATACAGCTCTCCGGGAGACGAGAAGTAATAAAAATATGACATCACGCCCATTAAAAATGATCTTTAGTGATCGTTTACTAAATATAATAAGTCCAGTTGTGACATTTCATTTAACTAACAGTTAAGATTTCCTTTTCGAGTTTTCCTTTATACATTTTTTATCGTATGGTTGCTCACTCCAGAGGTTTATGCAGATTTTAGCGTAAGCAGTGAATTTAAATTGAAGCCGGCGTGACTTGCAGTAGCGACTTTTCCTGCGACGATTGCCCAAGTCTTGCTTTGCAGCGGAAGCAGCGATTGGATTAATCTCCGGACATTAGCCACAGGTGTTGGTAAGTATGCCTCCTTTCATCATGTAGTCGCTCAGTTCAAGCATATATGCAGACGACTTGTAGTAGAGGATTTTGCTGCTGTTATTGCCAATGTCTTGCTTTGCCGCAGAAGCCTCTCTTAGATTGAACGTAATCTCCAGGCGTTGAGTACGAAATTTAGTAAAGTAGATTGCTCGATCTAGATGTTACTTGTAACTATGTCTAAGGAGCGCTGGTGGTGAAGTCAATTAAATCGTTATATGATTCAGCCAATATCTATACCTCAAGAATACTTAGATTTTATTACTTTAATTAAGTCAACAGTTGTGTGAAAATAAAGTTATTATTTTATATTTTTGAGTTTGTTGGTTACATAGTCAATTAAAGTCTAGGGCGATAACTCACCACCAGGAGAAAGGTATAGTTGGTATAAGAACTTAATCATATAGAAAGCCTCTATTAAATCGTTAAAGTGGTGTTATCTTACATATTAGGTATAGTAGCTGGAACTGTTAAATGTTCAAATTTGTACTGTGTAAATGTAAAGTTTTGGTGTAGCCAGTCTTGTAAATAACAAAAGATGGCGCAATTGTCTAGTGCAGCTGAAATGTTGGAAATGAGAGTGCTGGCCCTCAGCAAGGTTTGATCCCAAACAAGGAAGAGGACAGGTAAATGGATGTATTTAGAGCAATAATGAAGCTAAACGTAGCATTTTATAGGATGAAGTTAGTGCTGAATTGTTTGCAACGGTTGGAGATGCATTTTGTGCTGTATGCAGTGGAGAAAGCCAGAAAGTAATAAATAGCGGCGTCAGTTTTAAAGGGCCAGGTGCTGGATTGGTATCAGCATATAAGTTAAGGTAATGTTAGGCCATCAAGGTAATATTAGGCAATATAAGGCCATGTTAGGTCATTTATCAGCAAGGCAATGTTAGGTTCTGTCTGTGCACTAAGTTGTACATAGGAGACGTTTAAGCAAGCCGTGTTAAAAGAATTTCTACAGGAGAAGAAGAGGACCGTGTCAGAAACGCAATCGAACAGCAGAGTTCAGTTCGAGAGAAATGTAGTAACTAACTAAATTTTAATGAGCATGGAGCTCTTTAAGAACAATTGTGTGTAGATGACAAGGAAAATAAAATACTAGGAGTAGCAGTCCTACAATTATTGCTTGAGTTAGAAGATATGCACAATTAAGAAACCCAGTCGATGAATAACTTGTTTCAGCTGGCGTCGATATACAAGAATAGAATAATGGGTGTGAAGTATCGCAAAGCACGAGACAAATATGGGCGCAATATCGGCTGTTGAGTTAGCAAACATGCGTGCGTGTTGGTTCAAAGTATAGGTTTCCTAAGGCTACACCAGGGCTAGTTTCTCAAAGGGAAGGGATACCTTAGAGTAGGAATTTCTAAGAGAAATGGACTCGTATGCATTTTGCACATGAGGAAAACCGGAAAAATTCCCATGCAACTAGTCCAATCGCCGGGATTCGAACTAGTCCAATCGCCGGGAATTAGCAGTGTTGAGAACATCTCGATCCCTGGTGGACTACTCGAAGTACAAGAAAAGCAAAAGCAGCCGGAAGGCAAGGCTGAATGTTAATACTGGAAATCATAAGTTTGTTTCTGAAGAATTAAAATATTTAAGATTGAAGCTAATACAAGAAGAAATTAAGGTCAACAAGTCAAAAACTGTACCGATGAAAAATTTTCTTACCCCTATTTTTATAATTTTCATAATTTACTTTACAGTTCTTATCTAAAATAAAATCTCTAAAATATTTCTCATTCTTATCCAGGTTTGGATCATTCCAAAACTTCTTCAAAAAGGGCATTTCTTACTTAACATCTTTTGGCACTTCCTTTTCTTGGCCTTTCAACCATTTTAAATAATCAGGCTCTCCATCTCCTTCTTTTTTCTCAGTTTTCTGACGGACTTGCAGAAAATCACTTGCTTCATCCTATTCTTCTTCATTAGAACTAACAGGAATATCTTCATGAGATCGCTGTATTTCATCAACATTCAGAATATTAACACAACTTTCAAAAGTACCTCTAGATGCAATCAGTTCATTATAAGCCCTAAAACTTAATAGTAAATCATGTACTAGGTTTATAATGCATTTCTCCCGTCATTTTCGCATGCCTTCGTAGTGTAGTGGTTAGCACGCTGGGCGCGTATTCCAGAGGCTCTCAGTGGTTTGAGTCCCGGCGAAGGTGTTGCTCATAAAAACTAGCATAAAAATTAGCTTCGTATCTTGGGTTATCTTCACATTAACGCTATTTTATAAGAAACGTTTGCAGACATTATAGAAACCGCTGTTAGAAGCGAAAAGAAAGAAGGCCGATTTAAATATTCGAAGGAATTGAAGACAGCCTTTGAAGCGAAACAAATAAGCCTTATTACGAACCCTATACTTCTGATTTCTGTGGAAGAAAAGCTAGGAAAATTGCAGGATACATTATTAGCTATTTGTTTTTAGGCCCACCAATAACTAGTGTCCATTAAAACCCTTACCGACAGAACATCGCGGAGAAAGCAATGGAAGAGGAAAATGTCGTTCAAAACATTGTAGAAGAAAAGAAAACAAGGGGAAGACAACGTAATATAAAATACTGTGTTTCAAATATCATGGTAGGAAATAAATCAATGCAAACATCGTCCTACAAACTATAATAATTAAAAAATGCCACTTACAAATCATAGCATGATGTTACTATCGTAGACATGCCTTTTCTAACTATAAAATTGTAAGAGAATTTTCGCGTGATGATTTGTGAAGCTCAAGAAATAAGTAATATTTTGCCTCTATGTTTCAGATTTTTGTATTAACTAACCTTTTTGTTTACAAAAAAAGAAAGAAAGTTAATTATTCAAAATCTGGTAATCAGTAAAAATTAATACTACGTATGACATTTAATAGAATTTTAAACTTACATGAATATTAAATGAAATTATTTAATTACAAAGATGTATTACTTGATTTTCAGGACAAAATATAGTGTAAAAAATATTAGAAAGAGGAAACTGCGTACCTTTAAAATTCTATTAACTATACTTTACGTAGCATTAATTTTCATTAACTACCAGATTTTGAATGCTTAAGTTTCCGTTCCGTTTTCAGTAAGTATTTATAAGTTAATACAAAAATATGAAAGATAGAGTTAAAAATATTACTTCTATGCTCTCAAATCATTACTCAGAAATTTATTAAACTTTGTTTTTTTTGTTAGAAAACTCATGTATGCAATGCAGTCATCATCTGATGATTTGTAGGTGCTTTATTTTAAACCACGATATTTTGTAGGATGATTCTTTAAAAGTACGAAATTTTTGCACAGCTTTATTTTTTGTCTCGAGGTTTCCACCATAAAATAGGTCAGCTGGACGTCGTTACTGTAATTAGCGGAGTTATGGAAATTCCATATACAATAATTACTTGTGTGGTTTATTTACTCTTTAAACGGTTTAACTATTCTATATAATACGATAATCAAACTTCTTCCCCTTATTTTTTAAACGGCCCACCAACAGCTAAGCGACACTGAAGACTAGCAGTTCAACCTGATTTCAGGTGAACAGGCTAGTTGCATGAGCATTTTTGTGGTTTTTCCCATGTATAACGGGGATAGAAGACAGTTCCTTTAGAAAGTACTCCAAGAAGGCATTTCTGTCTTGGGCAGATAGCTCTCATTTGCTTTCTCGTCATCAAATCAATCAAGCCATTCTGTAAATTTTTTTATTAAAATAACCAATTATAAATTCCTACCAAATTTTAGAACAAAAATCCAGCAAAAACGCGGGTTCTCATATTTGAGTAAATATGTGGTATTACGTTTCAAGTTACCGAACTCGCTGCGAAGTTCTAAATTACTATTTGTTGCAAAGTGTATTTCAGAAGACAAAGGACTGCAATATCTGTTTCTTCCATAAGTTGGAATGCCATCATTTTTATAATTTCCTTTACAGCTCTTATCTAAAATAAAATCTCTAAACAATTTCTCATTCTTATCCAGGTTTGGATCATTCCAAAACTTCTTCAAAAAGGATATTTCTTTCTTAACATCTTTTGGCGCTTCCTTTTCTTGGCCCTTCAACCATTTTAAATAATCAGCCTCTCCATCTCCCTATTTTTCCTCAGTTTTCTGACGGATTTGCAGAAAATCGCTTATTTCATCCTCTTCTTCTTCATTAGAACTAACAGAAATATTATCATGAGATCGCTGTATTTCATCAACATTCAGAATATTAACACAACTTTCAAAATTACCTCTAGATCCATTCAGTTCATTATAAGCACTAAAAGGTAATAGTAAATCATGTACTAGGTTTATAATGCCTTTTCCCGCCCTCTTCGATTGTCTTCGTAGTGTAGTGGTCAGCAGGCTAGTCGCCTCAAATCACGGAGGGCCTGAGGTCCTCCGTGGTTTGAGTCCCGGCGAAGGCGTTGCTCATTTTTCATCTCACCTGCTTTCCAAATAAATACCTAATGTTCCTACACTGGCGCCCGAACTGAAAAAGTGGTGGATGATGATTCTCCACCACCACGATTTGACGATTGGGTCTCCCTTTAAAAGGATGAGTATATAAGGTATTTCTCCCGCCTTCTTCACATGCCTTCGTGGTGTAGTGGTCAGCACGCTAGGTGCGTATTCCAGAGGTCCGTGGTTCGAGTCCCGGTGGAAGTGTTGCTCATTTTTCGCACCGCCTGCTTCCAAACAAAATCCTAATGTCTTTACAGGTTATCGACTGTAACAGGTGCATACACTGTATTCGGTTGTGAATTCATTTATTAAAGGTGCATTAACCTTCTGTCCAAACGCAGATTTTAATATTACACTTCCACATGTTTTTTTCAATATTCTCGCACAACAGTACTCTTTATAATACTGATCTGAGTAGCTACCCAGTAGAAGGAGATGTGCACCTTCAAGAGAATATTTCGAATGTTGATCCGAATTTTTTTTCCAGAAAATCCCAATAAATTCACACAGATGTGACAGATTCGGTATTTTATTTCGCTAAATATTTATTTGAGAGGTTTGATGTTACCTACAGTCAGATGAGCGAGACGGAATTACGTGTCTGCGGGCTGTGGCGTTCAAATTTGATTTTAATATTGATTTTGAGCTTAAACTAGCTAGCGAAGCCTGTGGAGGCGGAGACAGAATAACTGTGACTTTCAGGATATATTTTTATTTTCATTGTATGTAATAATATCAAAGCGACCATTATCGAAGGATGATGTCATGCTAATCTTTCCTGAAAAAAAAATAGGAAATGATGTCATGGCTCTCGAGTTTTTAAACATATGGGACACCGAGTACCTATTTCAAAAAACTTTTCAGTCTTTCGTATAAAGATAGTTTAATGACTCCCATAATTTGACAACTTAATTAGCATTTTTCTTCGAACCCAATCTTTACAGCGGCCTTGAAACAATTTTGGCAATTAATCCATTCAAGAATGCTCTTTATTAAGAATTATTAAGCATTTATTTCCCTCGATTCAAATAAATTTTGTTATGGAAGTCAACATTGAGAAATATTGTCTTTTTTATATATTCTAATAAAACTTAAAAACTGCAATTTCAATATATGGTATAGAGCCTGAAATGCAGGTTCGAATGTATCGGCAATGCAGATGTCAAATTTAACAGTTCAAAAAAAGCATTATTCATCAACTACGGCTTTTAGTTTCATTATCTGCTAAGTGAAATTTTTAGTTAGGTTCTTTATTTTCCATGCGCCTGGATGTAAGAAAGTGAGAAAACAGGAAAGATAAATGATAATTATTAATTCAGAAAAGAGTAAGCAAGTTTGACATTGTGTAAACTTTTCGTTTTTTTTTATTGCTGGGAGCGTAAAGAGAGAGAAAACTTTGCTTTGAAATATGAAGTTCAATATCCGTATTACACAAAAATATAAGTTACAATAATAGAAAATAATTATTCTACTAATAACTCTTCTACTTATAATAAATTTTTCTTAAAATATATAAAGGTTTTAGTTTTTCAAAATTAACGCCTGTATAAATAAAACAGCGTATTGAAACTTTGAATTTAATGTAAGCTTAGTATTTAACCGTAAACTTAACTCCAGTTAATCTATCAACATTTGTAGATACTTCAATAATATCTGTCAAACGAAGCAAATTTCAGAGGAAAAGTACAAATTAATGCGGTATTTGACTTTATTTATGTATTCTTCTTACAGTTTACATATAGAATTTCATAAATTTTATAAGTGTCCGGCTTAATTTACAATGAAAATGGGCGAATGTTTTTCCTTTGCATTAAAATGGTTTAAGTAGTTTATATTAATAAATTAATTATTATTTTTTGAACCATTACTATAACTTCTTTCTGTAGTTCTCACCAGAGTGCAAACTATTTACGTGAGTATTAAAGCTAAGGGTTTGAATGTTTTAGACTTTGAGCTTTTGGCAGCCTCCTTGCAGTTTACCTCTTGGCTCTCTCAAATATTATTCCGGATTTAGCCATTTTGCTTACCGTTGTTAAAAGCGCAATGTTAATTAGTATTTAAGCAAGATTAAGTAGATCATTTTGTGTAGCGTTCTACTAATTTACTTAAATTTAAATTACAGCTTATGTTATGTTAAGTACACGCAGTGGCGAAGTTTTGTTTTATAAGTCTTCTATTAAATTTAAAGCGTTACTAAAAAAGATTATTCTAATTTTCGCAGGACTTTGCCATCTGAATTCATTCTGGAGAGGTAACTTGCTAGTCAGTCTAGTAGGGTATGAAGGACATGTATTTAAGCTTCGGCACAATTAAAACTCTATAAATTCACACTAGAGAGATAGCTTGCATGTCAGTCTGGTAAGGTTCGAAGGATACTGATTTAACAAGTAGACATCTACACAAGTAGAATCATACCTTTTTATCAGAGACAAAGCAGGATTGAAGAAATACTTTGTTTACCTCATTTAAAAAATGGAATATATCGAAATTTGAACGAATGTTTATTTCTATGCCCTTTTAATGCCAATAAAATTTCAACCAAGTTGCCAAGTTCTACACAGATCACATACTGTTTGATACATTAACATCTGGTGGGATTTAATGAAGTGCTTCTTAGTCTTAAAGTAAGGAGTATTTCTAAAGATTATAACCGTAAAACATCACATTTTTCAATCGGGATCACAAGAATTACATGGCGTACTTTCACTGGATGAAAGATAAAAGGAGGAAACAAATATAACATGAAGGAATAAAATTTACAAATATTGAATTTTTTCATAAAGGCATCATTTAAATTTTTTGCGGTCTGAAAAAATAAGGAAAACCCGCACGAAAGTCTCAGAATCGGTGACATGTAAAAATAAATATTGTGGAAGCCAATATTTCCTACGCCAGGGGTTCCCAACCTTTTCCTTCCTAAGAGCACATTCTAGAATATCTTTTGGACGAAGAGCCCACTTAGTTTTCAAGGTGAATTTATAGTTGGGTAGAATCAATAATACATGCACATTAAAAAAAGATAGGCCGCATTTTGCTTCGTGCTGGTATCAGTGTTGGACGCAATTCTATTTCGTTAAAAACGAAGAAACGTTCACATAGAAATTTTTTCCAAAACTAAAACATTTTTAATGTGATCGCATAGCGGCGGGCACACATTAAACGATTGGCAAGCGCCGCGGGCAAAAGCATGGAAATCTCTGTCCTATACGTACTTTGAGGTCTTCATAACAGTACTACGGAACATAAAGGCAAGCATGTAGTTTTAACAGCAAATCTTTGTCGACGCATCACATTTGGTCAGTCTGGCAAACAATATTCCAACACGGGAATGCTGATATTCGACAAAGGTGTCTATAGTACAGCAGATTATATGCCCAAAGACAGACAACTTATATTTTTCTATCCAAAGATAACCATATAAGGTATTTCTTCCACTTTCTTAGCATGCCTTCGTGGTGTGGTGGTCAGCACGCTCAGCACATATTCGAGAGAGGTCCATGGTTCGACTCCCGGCCGGGGTATTGCTCATTTTTCATCGTTCCTGCTTTAAAAAAAGTACCTAATGTCTCTACAACCAAAGCAGGTGTTTTCAGTCGCATCGCATTGTCACAAATTGGAAAAGTTTCCAAACTATTTCCTGAATGCCTGTCCCTTCAGCAAATCCTCAATTCTGGATGACCATTGATATCGCATATAAGTATTGCAGCATACCATAAAGATAATATTCAGGGAAGTCACATGTATAGCTATTTTCTGTCTCCTTGTGGGTAGGCAGCATGACAAATGGATATAAAATTGAAGCAAACTATCCTTCAAAACCACAGAATTATTTTAGGGGTTATAACGCGATTACTCTCACACTGGAGAAGTATAGAAACTTCCGGATACCAAAGATACGGGTCATATCAACTAATCGGCTTGCCTTTAATACCTCAGTCCAAATCAAGCACGTATGGGATGCAAAGAAAAGACGTACTAAGGCACGAAATTTATTTCTAGAAAACAAACAGATCCTCAAGCTTGGTTTTAAAAGATGTAGATTATTCTTTACTTCAGGTTCAGTTGATTGAGTTGTAAGGACGACGTTGATGTTCAAGAATGGTAAGTTGCTTTCTGATGATAAGTTTCTCCAGCCTCTCATTTCTAAACGTAATGTATCCATTCTCGAATCTACGTATCATTTCTATCTTCGGAAATATGCAACGTTTGCAAAAATGTTATTAAAATCTTTATTGCAAATAATTTGTGACATATTTGTGCGTAATGTTACGTATCAATACCCTCACAAAGCATTTGTTTCCACATTTAACTACTGTCTTAAGAGTACATAGCCCTTTGGATGGAAAGTACAACTTCCTTATCATGTCCCATCAGCAGAGGACTTAATAAATTCACTGAATAATAGGAGTTTTAGCTTGCATTCTATTCATCACAGACTGCTTAGGTGGTTATTTACACGCTCGTTACTTTTGAAACTTTTCTCCATTTAGTAGGTATAAACACAATTCCTGTTTCCTTTAAAAATTCTTTGCAAAGGAAAACTGTTTAATTTTGAAGTCAAACAACAAAAATCAGCTTTATTTTTGCAAATTTTCACAGAACTAATTTCCATTGTTTTACGGAACCATCATCCTTATCTGCCAAAGGCCCAAATGAACGAGATAAGATATAGTGATTAAATAAGATAGGAATGTCTGGATAGGAGTTAAACTACTGGCGCCATCTATTAATGAAACTAGAACTAAAACATAATTTCCTTAAAGACTGAAGGTAAAGATGGATTGGAATTAGGGTCGTTAACTGGAACGGAAAAATTTTTTTTGAACGTGAAACTCCTCTAGAAAATCTAACTCACCAATGGAAGATGTTTTTTTAAATAATTTTGGCTTCAGAAGAATTGAAAGTGTGATTTTCGGACCAACAATGCTGGGCAACAGAGGAAATCAGTGTTTCCGTTTTTTAACATATACTTCATGTTCCTTAATGTAAAATTTTAAGGCTCTTAAAATACAACTTTCCGTAGCTTCCAGTTTTAATTCTAATGTGTTTTCACTGGTGGCATGGTGGATAAGACTACTGGGCACTGGTAGCTCCGTACGAATTCAAAAGCTGGGACTATACTAGCTGCATTGAATTCCTGTGGCTATTTCTTATGTACAGCATACGACCTTTTTCCCTAGAATGTCTTCCACGATGGCACCGTAGCTTTAGGTAGATAGCTCTCATGCACTTTGTCTCAAACTGTTAATTACCCAACCACTCTTAACGATACTGCATTATTTCTTCATGGCGTATGAATGATTGACGCCTCAGATAAGAACAAAAAAGTTGGTGCATTATACCAGAAGCAAAACCACTATGGGTCAGAGCGAGAATTGATGGAGATGGAAACAACATCCTTCCATCAAGAATGCGAGCATCTATGCATATCTAGCACCAGAATCACTCTGCAAAAGTCGGGGCGCCCGCCACACGCTGCTTTGACTTCACTGTTTGCTTTAAAAATTATTACACTGTAGGCGCCGAAGGGTTTCAGCATATTACACAGCTGGCCACCCATATTGCAACACTAAGAAAGACAAGAGATATCACAACAAAATTTATTTAGAAGATAACATGTTGACCAAGTATCAAACGATTAAATTTATAGATTTCTGTGAAGTGTGGTTTCTTCCAGAATTAGTAGCCAGAATCTAGAATGATTTCCCTAGCAGAAAGAACGGCACGAAAATTGAACGTTCAACTTACAAACATATCGCCGGCACTATCATACGAATGAGTAATTTTGCCGGCTCATTGATGATTAAAGCACATGACAATAAGAATTTCCTGGCGTGGTAATCTCACTGAGGAGAAAATGGAGGTAAGGAGAAGAAAAGGGGGAGGCCATGAAGCCTCGATACAGAGAAACAAACGGTCTGAGTGATGAATGAAATAGGATATGACTGGACAGCTGAGGTGGAAGAGATATTACAAAGTATTGCAGCACGGGTAAAGATACAGTTTATAATGAAAATTAATGAATACAATAACGCACTTACTACATGAAAGATTGCACGAAATATGAAAAGAAAGAATGTAAAACTATGTATACTATGTACAATATATACAAAATTCAGCCCGTGTAAGCAATGTTTAAGTAATGAAATTGTGATCACTCTTCGTAAAAAGGTGAATCGCCAGAGGTCCAGTAAGCTTGTTATCTTTTAGGATATAACAATTGAAAATTTGCATGTAATTGAGATAATCACTGGTGATAGCTTTATTGAAGAAAATATCATTTATTCTACATATATAAATTTTAAGTTCTTCAATTCTGAGATCTTTATGGATGACGAAGTAATGTGCGCCTGTAATAATCCTAAGGCATGTATTTTGTATAATATGCAGTTGGTGAATTTATCGGTCTGCAACTGCATTCTAAGCTGGGGCCGCATAACATAGAATAGGTCTGATACAAGCAGTGCAAATATGCTTCTTTTAGTTTTGAGACTGAATTTGGAATATCTACCGATGATTGGAAGAAATCTATTTACGATGCCGACAGCCTTGTTACGAATACTGTTGATGTGGTCATGCCATGTAAGATTTTGATTGAGAATAATTCCCAGGTATTTTGCTTTAGTAACTATGGGAATTGTTTCTTTGAAATCTCTGTAGTTGGTGTTTTCTTAATCGTCTTGGAGAGGATAAGTAATTGCGATTTATTGACATTTATTTTAACGCGTCAGGCATTGAACATTCTGCAGGTTGCTTCCCTTATATCTTCTTCAGCGTACTCTGGAATGCTGCGCATTTCACATCATTCGCATAACTCGGTGACATGCGTTTATCCTGAAATTTGCATAATTTTTGGACCGCTTCTTCTTGGTGTTGAATTTTCAATGTCGGATAGTGTATTTATCTCGGTTCCTAGAAATTTGAACGTAATAAGAGGTTGAGTTTATTAACGCGTAAATTTAATAAGCGGCGGGAACTCTAAAAATTGAAACAAAATTTCTGTAATGATTTATTGGTATATAAAATCTTACTTTTTTCGTTGTATAATGCGACTATAATTTATAACAAAAATAAATGCGACTATTTTCTGCGTGTGAAGTTTAGTGAATTTAAAAATAAATAAATAAATAAATATGTATATATTGCTTTTAACATAAAATTATCTAGAAATGAGAATCTAGAAATTATCAGGCTCTTACGCACTTAATCTCGAGCTGCAACAACGTTGGAGTACTTCAACTAGAAAGTGAAAGATTCGTGATTCATGATAAGCGCGGTCAACTAGAAAGTGAAGGATTCGTGATAAGCACGTTCAACTAGAACGTGAAAGATTCGTGATTCGAATCCCAGCGACGGTACGATGTATTTTTCACTTTTCCCAGCTTCAAGGAAACATAATGTTTTTTTACAGCTGCGCCCGAAATAAAATGTAGTGAAATAATTCGTTAGCATCTGGATTTGATCGACTAATTTCCGTTTAAGAACAGACGAAAGTAAGCATTATCGCATTTCCCTGTGCGGGTTTTTGTGGGGTAAGCTGTACGACCAACTAGCAAGTAGAATATCGTGAATCCTAGTGAGAGCACAGTTGAGTTTCCATGATGCTTGGCTTCGGAAAGACTCATTAGTCTCATCAAACCCACAATCAAATCGTGCTTCAATTTGAACAAAATGTACAACAAAAATGTGCTAACATTTGTATCAGGAAATAGATGTTACAAAATCTACAGAAATTTAAAACCCAAAAGAAATTTTTCACTTCCGCAAAGGACAAAAGTATAATCATTAATTTTAAAAATTATAATATATTTGAAATAAAGATTCCATTAGGAAATTAGGTCTTGTGGTTATTGAACAACATTTTATGAAGACACAAAGACTGACCAAAGACACATTCTTTATGAAATACGTAGCAGTATACTATTATGTCAGGAAAATCTACTCCTTTCTCAAGGAAACAAACATGCTCGAAACTAGTGATCGATATTTTCCATTCTAGTCTGTAGGCAGTTTGGTAGGAATATATTATAAAAATTTTAAAATGCTCTTCGCGAATAATTGAAGTTTGAAACAAAACAGAATATGTTTGAAATTTTATGCGATTATTTTATACATACATAGGTAATATAAAAATGCAGATGAAATGAAATTTGGCAGAGAACACGCAATCCCTTTCTTTAAGATTATTTTTTAGGACTCAAAGTTTAACCTACCAGTAAAAAAGCTAAAAGTGTGTCCTACACATACTTTTTATTCGTTTCTGTGAGAAGTGTTTTATATGAATTCATTTTTCAGAGAACAATAGTTAATATAACTTAGATTTTCACAAAAGATGAATTTGGAGGAATTCTTTTAGCAGGGAAAAAGGTCTGAGACTGCACTCAGAAAATTTTTCAGAGAAAGAGAGGCTCGCTGTGCAGCCGGAATATTGGTTAGCGACTTTGATTGCCTTGCCAAAGGGCCCGGGTTCGAATCCCGGTGCAGGCATGGGTGGTGCTTGTAAATATAAAGTGTCTTTGCGCATGGGGGGCACTTTAAATATGCGGCAAACCGAAAGTACTCTCGAGAGGTTGGTGGCACGGGAAGACGGGTGGGAGATCCTGAGATCCGTCCCCCCGGGGTGCTCTCCATCAAAATTCGGGGCAGAACTGGGCAAAGTCGTACTGTTACCTGTGTGTTGCTCAAGGTTGTTGCCAACAACAGGTGCAATCTTGCACTCTTTGCCACGGTGAAATTCATGGGCTTGTTCTGATGTTACTATCAGACAAATAAGATAAGTCAGAACACAACAACAATCAGAGAGGCTGTTGTCACAATGTCGCCCACGAAAGAAAGAAAATTTTTTGATTAAAGCATTTTCAGACGAACATGTAGTTATTATTATATGCATCGAAATGAACAAGCATTAAGCACATTCCACTCCCAAGATCGAAGCTTGAAAGAAGGATATTATAATATTCACCCTTTCCTGTCTTCTTGGACGCATGTAGCTTCGGCTTCTCAAAGAAGGCAGACATAATTCTTTTTTCACATGAGCATTTTTTACACGAGTTTGATTTAACGAATTCAGAATAAATACTTCCTTCTCATTTTACGCGTATCAATTTGAGTTAACGCTACCAAGTCAGCCAATTTTTAAGAATGTTTTTCCTAAATTCTAAGATAACAAGTTTTATTTGTGGCACGTACGCGTGAGCAGATTGCATAAAATCCAGTAAAAGAGAATGAGACCCCTCCCCATAGCGAATATTTAAGTTACGTGACTAAATGTATTAGTTATTTCTTTTATTTCCAAAGTTGTACGTATTTAGAATTGGAACTGAAACCTACTTCCTATGTTCCGAAGACATTTAGTAGGTATTGTCCCTTCCAACTATTATTTAGTATTGTCGCTTCTTTCACATAAAGTGAAAGAATTTTTAGTGAAATTTACTCATATATAAATTTAATAATTCTGCCAAACGTCAAGTTTACAAATTTATAACATAATTTTACAAAAGTTTCCTGCTTTTGTTGTAATAATAATAATAATAATAATAATAATAATGGAGATATTTTTCTGTAGTCCTTATGTAATGTCGCATACTTCATGTATTAACAGAAAGGAAAAGAAAGCTATTTCTTCGAAAGTCTACATTGAAATTTTAAATCTCCTTGCAAACGGAAAGGCACTACGCGTGCAGGAACGCATTTTGGAAGCATTAAGAACTATCAAGGAAACGGAAACTGAAATTAAGAAGTCGGTTTGTTCTGGAACAAACATAGATGTTTATTCATCATTCTATAGAAGAGATATTGTCAAGGAAGAAAATGTAAAAGAATCTGGTAGTATGATAGAAGATGAGTCACAAGAAAGAGTGCTAGTAGATGGAAATGCCATCAAGCAAGCAAAAAAAGAATTTATGAACATATGAAAGAAAAAGAGATAAGTACTTTATCTCAGTTAAACAGAAAGTATGAATTTTTTGCAAGCATAAACTGGATGACAGGGTACCCTAAATGGCATGCTTTTTATAATATAAAAATTAAAGGTGAAACTACATGTACAGACGAATCGGCTGCCAAGTATTCCTTCTGGAACTTGTTAAATTATTGAAGATGGAGGATACACTCTTGGTCAAGTGAGAAATGCAGATAAAATAGTCTTTTCTGGAAATAAGTGCCGTCGTAGCCAAATCGCAGAAAACTGCTGTTGGTTTCGAGGCAGCTAAGGATAGTGTGATCTTATTATTTTGTTCCAACTCTTCAGGAGTTTATATGTTGAAACTACTGCTGGCAAATTGAGCCCTAAGCCCGCGTTCAGTAAAAAGTGTCGGTATTAATAAACTGCCTGTTCACTAGATGGTACACGGGAAGACTTAAGTTGTGGGATCTAATTTTCTTCGCTATCCTGCAATGTAAGTAGATTTACTTAAGTGTAAATCTTTGCGGGTTCTCGCAAAGCCTTGAAGATGAGCAGAATAGGGGAAGTGTGTAAAAGACCTTTATATTGAATACAATATTTTATAGACGGCACGGACTTACGTGCTTACAGTCATTGAAAACTTGCGATAACTTCCAATTATCTCTAGTTAGTCGCAAAGCTTTGCTCAGAGATCATAGAAGGAATTTCATTAATATATGATTAAAAGATGTCCACAATATTCTAGTGATAGTAGTGATATTCCTGTAATGCGCAGACGTATGTGGCATTTTTTGTTAGTGTGAAAATGTATAAAATATTTTTATGTTTAAAACAGATTTTTTTCTGCTTTTTTCATCCACCATCCTTTTTAGTTCGGGCGCCACTGTAGAGACATTAGATTATTTCGAAGCAGGAAAGTAAAGAAATGAGCAACGCCTTCGCCGAGACTCGAACCACGCCCAGGGTGCTGACCATTATGTTGTGTAGATTTCTTAAGTATTACTTTACAGTGCTTTATGATTTTACTAATTTACAGTGAATAGTGAAATTTTCATGTTCGTGTTTGAGATTTAATTTTTTAATTATACTGTTGTTTAAATTCTTTAATTTGATCCGGATAAAGTTCTTTTAAGTTAGCAGAAAAGCTTGTAGAGCAATAAGCAGTTTTTCAGTTCTCACGAACGGAGAATTTTGGGGTCAAGGGTCTTCTCGTTCAAAGGCTAAAAGCTCTAGCGGCGGCGATTCTTGATAGAATTAGGGGGTAAAAGTATTTAAAATTTGTCTGACGAAGAGAACTTGTGATTTCATTATTACATACTAGTGTACAATGTAGTGTACAAAGTAGATCGTTAACGATCTACGTTGTACACATCCCTTGGTTTTGCGCGAGAAATAGGGGCTTGTCACTATGAAAAGAGAGGACTGATTTTCTTAGAATTTTGGTTAGTGTTTATTGCTCTGGTTCTAGTGGTTAGAGAGGATTGCTGTTTTTGTGTAGGATTGATGAATTTTAATTTTATGGATTTTTTTAATCAATAGTAATAATAGAGGCGGTCCACATTTTGAACTTCGTGAGGTTTTAAAAATGGTTGGACATAGAGGTGGAACAGATTTTTAAGACTTTTGTCAAATTTTCGAGTCTTTTTTTTAAGGAGAGAGAGAAAACCCTGCGTCCGTCCTCTTCGGGGCCGTCCGTGGGACGGCTATGGTTACAGGAAATTGTTCGGTGGGAGAACTTGTCCGAGAACGATGCGGTCTCCCATCCTGCCGTTTTCGGGGAATTTCAGTTCAGATCTACGCTACGTTCCAATTCTCAAACGTTTGGTTCTGTCTGCGTCGCTGGTGGGTTTTTTCTTGCGGAAATTGTGGACATCCATGTTGTAGTACTTCCTATTATAGAGAATCGGTGAGGTTGACAGCGTGATAATCGTTTTCTAATGATTGACTGTGCTGGATTCTTAAGAAGGAGGTGAAGTATTATTTTAATATTTGTTCGGCGTGTTATTGTTTGTTAATTAAGGAGGTGAAGTGTTGGAAGGATTCGTCCGACTTTGTTTTTGACAGCGTATGAAGTAGATAACCGTGAGTGCCTCTATTCGACAACTATTTTGTTTTCTCCGAATATTGTTTCCGACGTGTGCACGAAATGATCCGGCAGCTCCCCGAGTTCCACAGAGTAGTTGCGGCTTCCAAAATCGTCGTGGTTGTCTGAGTGATAATGGTTTTCTACTAATTGATGGTGTGGGATTCTGGAAAAGGAGGTGAAGTATTGGAAGGAGTCGTCAGACTTGGTTTTTATGTCAGCAAATGAACTAGCCAACCATGAGTGCCTCTAAAGGCTAAAAGACTATGGTTTCGAAGACTATCGTCCGAATATTGTTTCCGACGTGTTTACGAAACAATCCGGGAACTCCCGAGCTTTACAGACGGTGTATGCGGTTTTCCGTGAGTGTTTATTTTTGTTTCTCTTTCTTGTATGGCTTTTTGTTTTCTTGTATGGCTATTTAATTATTAATTTGAGAAAGTGTTTAAAGATGTAATTGAGATGGGCAATAATTTCAATTAAATTGAGGGCAAGTAATTCTTTCTTAAAGAAAATTTTCTTTGAACTGATGTGCATTCAATATTCTATCAAGTAGTTTGATAAATTTCAATTTGTCAGAATATACATTGTTCATTGTTTCAAGTTGAATTGTTTCTTATTGGAAAATTGAAATGTGAGTTTTTTAAAGGACATGACTAGTAAATTTTGAGTACAACATTGATAGTCGTACAGGTTGTCAAATGAAAATTTAGGAGAAATTTTTGGATAATGTTTTGTAGCGGTAGTCTGATCAGCTATCCGTAATTAAAATTTTTGGAATATTAAATAAATGTATGTTATTGATTTACTATTGTATGTTTTTTTTTTGGTTTTTATCTTGTGGTCTACTGTAGGCCACCCATGTGATCCTTTCGGAAAACATGGTTAAATTTTCGTTCGAACCTGGATAGTTTATTGCGGGCGTAAGAGAATTTAATGTTTGTAACTATACGACTAGATTTATTAGTTTTAACTGAACTGGTGTTTTGACATCTAAGTGCGAGATTTATCTTAACCTGCCGTTTTGTATTGTTCTATGTTATGCTTAAATGAAAAGTGTTTGTGCCTATGTCTAAAGTTGTATTGAAATTATGTGTTTACAGGAAGGAGAGCGCTGATTAATTAGTTCTAGTGAGAGATAGCATGTTGATGATTTTGTTTCGGTAATGCATCCTATATGATTAATAAACTTTGATTTTAAGAAAACATCAAGGAGGATATTTTTTCTTTCTTTATTGAACTTAAGCATTGAGAGTTGATGTGATAAACTTTATTTTACTGTGGTGAAAATTTAATCTAACTTAAGGTAATTGGTTTCATCTTCTTGAATTGATTTAATGAATTCAGTATTACGAGTAAGTCAGTAATTCAGAACTACGAGAATTTTAGTATTGTATTTTTAGTTTTTCGCGGCATCAAATTAGGGTTAGGTCAGGCAAAGAGTTAAATGTAAAAATCAAACCCGTAAATTTTTGCTTCGCAACAAGTACAGCACGAAGGCATGCGAAGAAGGAGGAGAAATGTACCTTATAATAATACAATGTCCTTTTTTGCGCACATTTTTAAGGAACGTACTTGTCGTGTAGAAACAGAATAAAGTGTAATACATTTATTGCGCTATATTGAGCGCTGAGATATTTCTGGAATCTAGAATTTATTTTTTCTTAAGAAGTACAAATTGTGTTCTGAAAAAGTGGCTAATATTTATTTTAGACATGCACTTCCAATTACAAAGCTTCTGCGAATAAAGTAGAAAATTTTATTAAAACATCTTCAACATTGTAAATGGAAATGTTACAAGTTACATAATCTAACTTTTTATACAATCCTCGCATAGCATTAATAACGCAAAGGACAAAAATTTGGCTTATCAAAACATGGGAAAAAACGAAAACAGAACTTCGTTTAAATTTATAAATACAATTAAAAAAGAAAGTACTGTCAGAAATAGAAAAAACAATAAAGTATGCAAGAAAATTTTAAAACCTTTTTAAATATGAAATACTTAAGAAGACAAAAACCTGTACTGTAGGAAAATGAAAGTAAAATCTGACCGCAGAATACTAAGAAAACAAAATTGTTACCGAGGATATTGATTAATATAATTGCATAATTCATACTGAGGACAAATTGTTCAAATAAACAAGTAAAGAAAATCTTTGAATTATAAAAAAAAATTACTGAAATTTATCGTTAAAAATAGCAAACATAGAAAAAACATTTATTGGATACTTAAATCAAGCTAAACAAAACAAAAAAAAAAAAAAAAAAAAGTAACTATCATACTTAAAAATAAGGAGGATGACATTTTTTTTACACATATTACCTCTTAGAGTGTAAGAAAAAATTGCAGGAAACGATGTAGTGCACTTAATAATTCAATAAAAAAGTACGGTGGCAGGTACAGGTGCAGTTAGTTTTTACTGGAAAAAGAACTAAAGATGCTGGAAGACGGAAGAAGTTTTAGAAGCAACATTAAGTAGAATTAATTATCTATGCGGCCGTCCATATTTCTTAAAAATGAAAAACGCCCACTGATTTTTAAAATAATTTAGTGACTATATAAATGAAAATGAATATTAAATTTTTCTCTTTTTAATGTAACATACCAAAATTATTAAACAATTAAATTTAACAAACAAGAAAATTATAAACAATTTGTTCAAAATTATTATGCAGTTGTAAAGCTTGTAAGGTATTTCTTCCGCCTTCTTAGCATGCCTTCGTGGTGTAGTGGTCAGCACGCTCGGCGCGTATTTGAGAGCTCCATGGTTCGCGTTCTGGAGAGGGCATTGGTCATTTTTCATCTCTCCTGCTTCGAAATAACCTAATGTCTCTATAAGCTTTTGAAAGAATGTTTAATTCAGCTGTGGTTAAAATGTCCAATCTACACCTAATATGTTCAGATGTAAACTTTCTTGAAAATCAGCAGTTTATCTGTGAAAATCTAGAGTGAAAAGTGGAATTTGGTGAGTTGCTTTTATATAAAAATATGTAAAATTTTATTGTTTTTAAGAATTTTAATTAAAACCTCCTTTAAAATTTCTTCATTGTCATTATCGGTTTTCTAAATTCGGCTGTTTGACTTATGGGAGTGTTCGCTGTCATTTTCTTAGGAGTGTCTGAGTGCCAATTGATTAGTTTTGTGGTTTTAAATTGAAGTCTTATTAAAGTCTTCTTTTGAAATTTTTTTCGTTTTCTCTAGATAATAGATTTAGAGATCTAAGTATTCTGCTTGTGTTGCTTTAATATTAGTTTAATTTAATTTATATTAATTAGGATAAACATGTTACTTTCCTATTCTTTGTAACTGTTTATTGCAATTATGTCATAAGTATACCTGTGAGTAAACTTAAAAGTTCAGGATTATGGAATTTTGATTAAATTATGTTCTGTAACATTAACGGCTGTAGCATACTTAAAAATGACTTATGTAAATAGCTGTGCAATACTTAGTACTCGTTAGAATAAATTTTTGGTAAATATAGTCTTGATACTCAAAACAATTATAAAAAAGTGTTCATTCATTGCCCACACACGCATATACATATGATACTTATTGGAATATTATCAATATTTAACAAATGTGTTTCTGATATTCACTAGAATGTCTGAAAGATCATTTATTACACCCCCGTGTATATAAAATGCTTAGTAGTCACTGGAATATTATTAATTTTTGGTAAATTTATAAGATATTTCTCCCACCTTCTTCCCACGCCTTCGTGATGTAGAGGTCAGCACGCTCTACGCGTAACTGAGAGATCCGTGGTTCGATTCCCGGCGAAGGCGTTGCTCATTTTTCATGTCTCCTGCTTCGAAATAACATAATTTCTCTACACTGGCGCCCGAACTAAAAAGGTGGTGGATAATGATTTTCCACCACCGGGATTTGGCGATTGGGTCCCCCAAACCCCAGTCGCCCTTTACAAAGGGGACTAAATAAGGTGTTTCTCCCATCTTCTTCGCAGCCTTCTTGGTGTAGGGGTCAACACGCTCGACGAGTAACCGAGAGGTCTGCGGTTCGATTCCCGGCGAAGGCAATGCTCATTTTTCATGTCTGCTGTTTCACAATATCCTAATGTCTTTACAAATTTGTTTTTGATATTCACTATAATTTTTTTGAAAGAAGTTCATTTTTTGCACCCCCCAT
>KK113487.1:335563-372284 GCA_000611955.2 Stegodyphus mimosarum
ATATATATATATATATATATATATATATATAATACTTAGTATTTATTGGAATATTATTAATATTTGGTAAATTTGTTCTTGATATTCAATAAAATTATAAAAAAGCGTTCATTTATTACACCTACACACACACACACACATATGTATAATTTATGCTTTCACAAGACTAACTCTAAATTTGATAACAATTGCCGTTTCGCCCAATACTTAGCAGTCATAAGGTATTTTCTCCCTCTTTTCTGCATGCCTTCGTGGTCTAACTGGACGCGTATTCGAGAGGTCCAAGATTCGAATTTCGGTGAGGGTATTGTACATTTTGTACATCTCTTGCTTAAAAAAAAATAAAACCCTAATGTCCGTACAAGAGGCGGCCGAACTAAAAGGTGGTGAATATAATTCATCACGACCAGAATTTGGCGATTGGGTCCCATCATTCCCAGTCGTTTTTTAAAAGAGGGGTTTATAAGTTATTTTCTCTCTCCTTTCCGCATCACGTCGTGGTATAATTGGAAGCATACTCGACGCGCGTTCGAGAGGTCCAGCGTTCGAGTCCCGGAGAGGGCACTGCACAATTTCCACATGTTCTGCTTGAAAAAAAAACCTAATTTTTGTTATTATTGTTGCTATTATTGAGCAGGATATGTGGGCTGAGCCATGCTGGTAGTGATTTTCCAATAGCCGAGGTGAGGGCAGTTCACACTGCTGGGTCAGCGCCAGAGAAAAATATTACAACACCCACAGTAGCTAACTCTGAGCTCACTACAGCTATTAAGCTTCAGCAAGAGAACATTGCTCAGCTCACCAAAATGATGGGTTCGCTTCAAGTTCAGGTGCAGTCCTTGTTGTCACAGAATCCTCGTTCGAGACCTATACAGCCTTGTTGCTATCGTTGCAACAGAATTGGACATGTTAGCAGAGACTGCTACGCAAATATTGTGCCTAACCAGCACACTAGAAATGGTCAGCAGAGACCCCGAGGTAATCAAACAGCTCGAAGACACCATAACAACACTACACCAGCTGTTTCGAATGCACAAAATAACTCGAATGTGACTAGTAATGCTTTAAATCCCCAACTTCAAGTTTTAATTTAAACTAGATAAGGGTGGGGAAAGATTAGACTCCGTTTCGTCTCTTGAAGCCCTTTTAAAGGTACCATCTGTTTTTGTAGTATCCACAAGTAACTCGTCTTTGCCTATAGTAGAAGGATCTATTTTGGGAAATAGAGTTAAGTTTTTATTGGACTCAGGTGCAACACTTAATATCGTAGAATCTAAATACATCAATTGTTTCTGTAGTAAAATCTCATTGGATAGTTGTAATATTTATTTAAAAGGTATAGCTGCAGAAAAGTTAAGAGTCAACAAGAAAATGAATTTAATCGTAGAATTTCAACAGAAAAGTTTTGTAACAGAATTTTTGATCACTGACACTCCTCTTTCGTCTCAGTATGGGGCACTCTTAGGAACTAAATTCCTTGAAGACAATAACATGCATCTAGATTTTTTCACGTCTCAACTTTTAGGTAAGAATGTCATTCTAAAATGGAATCTAAGTAAGCCTGGTGCTATTGACAATAGTGTAACATCTAATTCTATTTCACACTCATTTTGTTACTCTGTAACCAAACATAAACTACCACCTTTTTCTGAAAACATCATTAAACTTACTTCTCGTTCTGCAGACATTAGTGCTGACACTCTTTTAATTGAGCCTTTAGCTGAACATTTACAGAGTAATTTTGCCATAGCCAGATCAGTAAATTACACTTCGAAATCTAAAGAATTTCATGTTAAGATTGCAAATTTTTCACCTGCTGGTCTTCACATTAATAAAGGAATGACGTTGGCTAGTGCCCAACCTGTGAATATCATCTCATAAGATTACTGAACTTGTCAATAATACTTCAATTGAAACTGGTGAGGATTTCGGGTCTTGGGGCGGGGAATTTGAACTTAGCCATTTACTTGAGCAGCAACAACAATTATCACACCTTCTAAAATAGTATAGTAACATCTTTGCTGCCGCAGTCACTGAATCAACAGGGTGTGACACCATCTTACGCAACATCAACTTGCGTGACAATATTCCTGTTAGGCAAGAGCCTTATAAAGTCCCTTACCATCTCAGGGATGAGCTTGACAGACAGGTAGCAAAACTTCCTGAGACTGACATCACCCAAGAAAGTGACAGTCCTTACAGAGCTCCTGTTTTATTTGTAAAAAGGGAGGAAAACACCTACCGTTTAGTTACTAATTTCCGCAAGTTGAATGAAAAAACAATTGAAGACAGTTTTCCTCTGCCTTGTATGATTGAGTTCATTGAACAATTAGGGGATGCAAACTATTTTTCCACTCTTGATTTAATTTAGGGTTTTTTCAGATGAAAATACATCCGGATGATACCTTCAAAAGTGGTTTCTAGACTCCTTCAGGGCAGTATGAATGGTTAAGAACTGCTTTTGGCATGAGAAATACCCCTAGTTCATTTCAAAGGCTGATATCCATCGTTTTGGCCAATCTTTCCCCACTGAGGATAGGAATTTATATAGATGACATTGTAATTGCCTCAAAAACTTTTGATGAACACTTGGCTAAATTAAAATTGGTATTTGACAGACTCAAGTTACCTAATTTAAAACTCAGGCCTTCTAAATGCCACTTTTTAAAGGAACAGATCACTTATTTAGGTTACAAAGTTACTAAAGGCATTATTCAGCCAGATGATAAGAATTTAAAAATTGTTCAGGGTTTTGCAGCTCCTAAAAACAAGAAAGAGGTTAAACGATTTTTAGGCCTTATTGGCTTTTATAGAAGGTTCATTCCAAATTTTGCCCCAAAGGCACTTTCTTTAACTCTGGTAACTAAGGATAAAGTTCCATTTTATTGGTCCCAAGAAGCTCAGCAGGCGTTTAAAATTCTAAAAGCTGAACTTCTGAATGAACCCATTTTGGTATTACCTGATTTTAATAAGCCTTTTTCTTTGCGTACTGATGCTTATTATTATGCGCTAGGTGCTGTATTATGTCAGGAAGATTCTAATTATTTTCAACATGCGATTTGTTATGCTAGTAGAAAGTTAAAAGGACTTGAAACACGTTATAGTACTGTGGAAAGAGAAATTTTGGCAGTTGTTTGGGCCACTTCACATTTTAGACAATATTTACTTGGTAAATCGTTGATTGTTTACTCTGATCAAGCTTCATTATCTCATGTTTTAAAACTTAAGGATCCCACTTCTGGAATTGCTCGTTGGGTTGGGGGGTTATCCCAATTTGATTAGAAGATTATTCACAAACCTGGTAGATGAAATTTAACAGCAGATTATTTGTCGAGATCAGTTAATGTTACTCAGTTGGTTCAGACAGTCCTGCCAGTCTTGTATTCAGAGGAGGGATCATAGACCTTCGCATGAGACTCCCCTTATGAGAATGCCTATGGCTACCCGTCCCATTGAGCGAATTGCGATAGCTATAGTGGGTCCCTTTAAGTTACTTTGGCAGGCAATAAATACATCTTGGTAGTAATTGACTACTTTTTAAGATTGCCTGAGGCTTATCCTTTGCAGGACACCACATCAAAAACAATAATTGAGAAGTTAGGACAGTTTCTTTCTACTCATGGAGTACCATAACATATTGCGACTAATAGAGGAGCTAATTTTATTTCTCAAGCCATAATAGAATCTTATAAAAAATTGAGTGTCACTAAACACACTACTACTAGTTATCATCCTCAGTCTCATGGTGTAGTGAAAAGGTTGAACGCTACTTTTATTAATTCACTGAGTCATTTAGTTTCTCAAACTCAAGAAGATTGGGATAGACATCTGCCTTTTGCCTTATTGGCTCACAGAACTGGGCGACATAGTGCTCTTCAGGAGTATCCAGCTTTTATATTATATGGTAGGGATTTATGTTTGCCAGTCGATTTGTTATTGCAAACCAATTTCAGAACTTTTGATGACACAAACAACTATTCCAAAGATCTGGTTTTAAGACTGCAAAAAGCATTTCAATTGGTAAATACGAATTTAACGGACGCTGCAGAGAAGCAAGAAATTTCCCGAGATAAGAATTCACAGGATAAAGGAATAAAAGTGGGAGATGTGGTGTATTTATACACTCCAGTAGTTAGGCTGGTATGGCTAGAAAACTCTCTAAATTAAATCAGGGAACTTTCAGGGTTATTGAGCAGGTGAATAAGGTCAGTTAAAAAACAGTTTCAATCACAAATCCTGATCAGGTTCAAATAATTCATGCGGATAGACTCACGAAAGTTCCAGAGGGGATTAATTTTTCCACTTAACGGAATGGTGACTTAAATTCTTCAGAGCATATTCCGAATTCTTTACACGATTCACCTTACCATCTAAGGCCTAGAGATGCACATGGTTTTGTGTATAGCAAGTGATTAGGAATATTATGACTTATGTAAGATATTTGAACTGTACAAAATTCAGTTATTAGTAGTTTGTGTTCTGTGTAGTTGAAAATTGTAATCCCATAGTTATTCCTTTACTTAGTATTCTTGGCTTATACCTGCATAAGGTTGCATAACGTTTTTCATGCTTTAGGCATGTGAGGTGGTGATCATGTTGTCCTGGATTTTAACTATCTGGTCTAAACAGCCTTGTTTGTTTTTTGGAGGTTTTGCAGGCCTGGTCCCAGCTGTTCGGCTCCACTTCCTTAAGTTCAAAATTTTTTTCCGGTATCCCTGAGCTCGAGTATTAGGGATTGTTTCGGCTAGATTATTGACTTGATTGTTATTTGCCAACACTTCATGGTGATTTGCTTTCTTCATAATTTGTGCTACTCGTTTCATTTTTATTCTTGCCAGTGGTTAATTAGTAAATTTGTTTGCGCTGTACAGTTGCTGTGTTGTTCTTATGGGCTCTTCTCTTACTTCGTTTTGGATGCCAGTAGTTAGGGAAATTAACTGAAGTCTTTGCTGATAGGAAAAATTTATGATTTTGATACAGTAGGCATTTCCTTACAAACTTAATTTTTCGTCTCTGCAGTGTCACTTTAGATGGTGGTTCAGTTTACAGGTAATTAGTTAGCTTGCTTGGATTTTGTTTTGTGTCCAGCTTCGTTAGCTCTTGAATTGTTTGCTTACTTTAACACCCATATACTTAGTGGTGTTTGATTTGTTTATTTATATACTTTTTACTTCTAGTTGCCTTGGAGGGGAGTATCGTGTTGATTACAATTTGTTTGCACTTTTTATTTCGGGCGTGTCACGTGTTGCTTGCCAACCCTTTTTTTTTGTTTTGATTTGTATTTAACTCCTGGGAGACTTCTTGACACTCTTACATATTTTACTTACATTAGAATTTTTTTTGCTAACCATGTATATGGTAGGATTTTGATTATGGAGAGGACATTGTACCCTTTTCTGTGATTGACAAGTGGATGTACCAACGATTTACTTACACCTTTCTTTTACTTGAACACGCTGTAAACCTTTTCCATTGTCTGTGTGTCTAAAAATTTTTGGCAAGCCAAAACTTTTCCCCCGATCACGGGAGGAAATGTTGTGTAGCAAATTCACTTAACTATTTGGGTTATGACTTATTAAAAATTAATTTGATTAGCATTCGAAATTTAGACTACACAACGTGTATTTTATTTAATATCTGTGCTATTTGTTTAATTTTAATTGGGGTTTTTGGTAGCTAAGATTGGCATGTACTTTCCACTCGTTGTACGTAAACGCGTTGAAACACACAATGGAATCGAGTGCTTTCCTACGTAATACTCTTGATTTTATATTACTTAAGTTTACCCATGCTTCAGTTATACCACTAGAAGCGGAAAAATTAGTATTTAATTTAAGATTGCTTTCAATAATCTGGCCTTAACAGATTTTAAGATACAGTAAATTATTTAACTGAATTTTCCATTTTTCATTGTGACAAGAATGAGGGGGGAGGAAATGAAAAAAAAACGCAGCTTTTAACAAAATTCTAACACTCTTGCTTATGTTGTTAAGGGATTTCCGGTGGGGTGAGCTTTAGGTTTTCAAGCTCGGCCTTGCACCTGTTCCAAATTTTGGCGATAATTTGGCCATATTTAAATTTGTGTTTAGTTCAACGCCTCGGAAAAAGAGAAATTTTACAGGGGTGTAAGACAGGGTTTGACGAACTGGATTTTTTCAATGTTTTAGCGGGTTTTGGCATTTTATGGGATTCCTTCTTAACAAAAAGGTATTGCAGGTGTCGCTCGTCCTCTTTTGCACTCCTTTTCTTCACACACATTGTGCGCTTTCGTGTACGTTTTCCCATATAGTTCTAAGGAACGTTCTTCGTATTGAAGTGGAGCTTATAGCTCCGTTTTGCTTATAGCTCCGTATGTGCCATCCAAAAAATCTTCAATTTACTTGCCTCGTCTGAGGTAGTCTACATCACTATGAATTCCAATAAATTTTACAAGATTATAAGGGCACTGATGTACCCATTTTTCTAGCGCGAAAAATATGCTTCTAAGGAAGCGTTTTGGCTGATTAATTCTGTCACTCGGAACCTGGCCGTAGAGAAGATGCCATCTATGCTTGCTTTTTTTCTCGATTCCAAACTTTTTCTGAAGGAAATTATGGAGGAGTTCTACCCTACGTGCAAATAATTACCCTCATGGTTATCTTCCATGATTTCGCCCTGGGATCCCCTTGACTTGGTCCTGCTGTTCACCGATGACGATTTAGCCGGATATTCGTTTCTTTACCCTGGAGTCCAGTAGACATGGTCCTGCTGTTTACCGATGAAGATTACGCCGGATACTCACTTCTTCCCTGTCCAGAAGTACAACTTGTCTCCAAAGTATTTTGTTTTATTTCAATATCTTGAAGGGGTGCGGCTTAGGCGGCTTCATCTCTTTCTCAAGAAGGTCTGTTTGTCTGGAATTCTCAGATAAGTCTGTTGATTCATCTTACTTTATTAGTTCTTAAGAAAAAATGGGTCACTAAAATTTACCAGTTTATAATTAACTACAAAAATAGCAAAGAGGGGTTTTCACTTATTTCAAAATGTAATTATGGTTTAATTTAAAATGTTTGCATTTTAAGGATTCTGAGATGCTGAGGAAAGTAAATTTTAGTTTTATTTGATGAGCATACTGTCCTTGCTGAGGTTAAAGTAAATTGTTAACTGTAATAGAATTGCTCCCGTTTGAATACTCTTAACTTTCCTGAAAGGGTGGTTTTCTTGTAACTCAGTTAATTGAATCCGAATGTTAGAAGTCTTTATTCTCTGTGCAGTAACAAGATGTAAAATTTGAGATTGTTCTGAAAAGCAGTATTCTTTTATTTTCTGTGCAATAATAAGGTTAAAGAACCTAAAGTATGTTAAAAGAAATAGTTTGTTATGAATTTTATAAATTTTACTTAAATGAAATAGTTATGCTTTTACTTAATTAGTAGTTATAGAAGGTTCTACGTTGTTTATTTTGAAATAACTGAATTGTTAAAAACAAATATTAATGTTCGCGGTTAAAAGTTATAATTTTCTCAGGTTATTTTCCACACCCGGGGGGTAGAATATTTTTATTATCTAACTGATATTGACATAATTTGATTTACTTGAAAAATAAACACTAAAGCTTTTTCTTAAAATTTAATATTGATTACTGTGTTTTTGTTATGTTTAAGTTACATATTTTGAAGTATATGATTTATCCTTAGTTCATGAGCATCCAGATTCATGGTTTGTTTTAGGCTAAAAATCACAACGCAATGTCAAGGTAGGATAGTTAGTTTTGAGACAAATCGTTAACATTCTTCAGTAGTGTTCTTCCCAGCAGGCACCATTACGACAGAATAAAAGCAAAGGTTTCTCAAATGGTTTGTGCTTAAGCTATGCTGCAACTTGAATAGCAATACGTTGCACCTTTGCACCTCGTGCAACATCACGATGCATAAATTTGTCTCTGAAGTTAACTATGCAAACCATTCAGACCTACATATGGGTCATTCAATGCCATGCAAATCTTGCAGTTGGTGATACACTAAAGTGTGCCTCTAAGCTCTAGTTCTGCTCGCGTCTTAATGTGTTACAGGTAAGAGCCCTCATGTGCTTTTCCATGACCTTAACAAAACAATCCATTTAATGCACTATGCTTCAAACAGAGTTACATCTCTGACGTTATGAGCCTGCGGTATTGTATTATTTTTAAGGTGTTATAATTAATGAGCAGGACGATGAATAATCGTATGTCATAAATATTTAGATGTTTCTGCTAACGTTTGAATAGTCTCCATGCGTTTTTCCTGATGTAACTGTTGTGCTATCTTAGTTGAGTTTGTAAGCAAATGACAGGAAATCAGCAGTACGATTAATCGAGTACAGTTTTTCGGAAAGAAATAAAGGCTACATAGTAGCAAATCAGCTATCAGTAGGAGATCGGACCATGTTTCAAATCTGAGTACATGGTTTCATTAGTTTGAATTCTTTAAAGTTTAATTAAATATGAGCATTTGGCATTTTTTATTTATAGATTTTTTATGAATTCTATCGTTCTAAATTAAGAGAGTTGAATGGGAAATATATCGGAACATTAATTCGAAGGTATATTGTATAAAACAGGGATTTAATTCATAAAAGCTTTGGAATTATTCATCTAGAAATCTTTTGATGTCCACGACTATAAAATTTAGCACACCTATACTATGTATCTGTTTAATATTCAGACACTGTAATCCATGGCTCAGCTTTGAAATTTGTTTCTAAGATATAAATATTTTCCGCATATTAACTCAATTATTGCAAATATCTTCCATAATACAATTAAAATAAATCAGGAATTTCAGAAATTAAACGGTTATGATTGATACAAACATGAAAGTGACAGACTGTCATATTTTAAAATTTTATAAACCTTGACCATACCTCAAAATTGCGATGTAAATATTTAAAAATAATATAAATTAAACGGAACTCTGTAAATAAGATAGTTAGTCAAGAGCTTTATGTTTGTGGCATATTTTATTAAATATTTGAAACAAAATTATAATAATTTTAATTAAGTAAATTTCAGATCCATTTTATACTTATTAGGGCTGTGATTTATGCAATAATTTAAATGCTACTATCTTTTAAACTGCAATGTCAAGTAATTGTATGCAGCTGGAGAAGCTAATTTCAAATAATAATAATAGATATTTTTTCTTTCTTTAAAGTTTAGAAATTCGCTTTCAGATCGTGATTAGTCTGTTCCCAAAGAACGACATATAATTGCCAATTATCAGGTAACTTAATCCATTTTTAACATTTAACGCATCAATTATTACGTTATCATTACGTAGTTAAGACAGAGAAAATAATTCTTGCACGAATTTTCTCGTTAAATTTAGAATCCTTGTTCACAGCTGTTGCTTATCATTAAACATAATGGAGAAAATGTGCAAGCTCCGTGATGAATTTGAAATGGGTTCGATAAAGACCTTTAGCAATATTTCAGGCTGACTGGAATAAACGTAAACGTTTTGCTCCATGAAATCTCACCTGCAACTCGTATCTTAAAGTTAATCACAAAATAAATTTAAATCTAAGTTGGAATCTTCAAGTCTGGCAGAATGTTAACGTAATTAGAATTATCTTCGTTTAAAACGCCGTTTAAATTAGAAAGTAAAATATTAGTTTCAAAATATCCAGTACAACTTGGAAATTATTATTTGAAAAAATTATCTATTTGTTTGTATTGACATTAAATGAAAAGGCTGGTACCATTTCACAACTGGAAAGAAGAGGTATACCTTCGTCAGAGATATTTTGTTTATAAAAGATTTTGAATGGACATACAAACGCACATAAATTGCAAATTTTTTAATTTTTGCGTAATAAATATTTTGAAAACAATGTAGCTACAGAAGTCTCTTTTGAAAAGCATTTAACTACGATTTCATAATTCTTTAAACGAACAAGGTTTGTGCAGTCTTGATAAAAGATTTGTGCCATTCCAATTATTGAAAGCATCCTTCTATATGATTATTACACAAATTTATAATTTTCGTCATTTATTGATAAGCTTTAATACATCTTCGAGAAAAATTAGCCTATTATACAACTACTTCAAAGTTAGCGTTGACGAAGCAAATCGATTAAACACTTAAAAAATATCCATGCATGAAACGTGGATATTTTAAAGTATCCATTTCCCGACATGGATATACTGAAACATGGAATACACGAATTTGCCTGTAAGAAACCGTTAGCGTTCTCACTATGGAAGAAATATATTAAGTGATACCCTCTAGAACAGGTAAATAATTTTCACAGTATACGTATACGCAGTTCACTCATACACCTTTCGTCATAACGCAATGCCACATTTTAAGTAAAAGGGCATACGAGCAAAACATATTTGGTTACTCTTGATTGGAAACAAATTCCTGGTATGCCACAACACATTAATCTGACACATTTCTCATCCTGTGAATGTGCTGTTTTCTACCAGCATGGCTCTACAGGGTCAATAATTTCAGACAATTCCAGCTGTTTTCTTTTGTTATTTATCATAGACAACCAGTGTATGGCAAATGCCAAAAGAGGCATTTTTCCAACACTTCCAGAACTATCAGGATCACTCAAGTATATGTGTTCCAAAGGATGTTATTACGAAACTGACTACTTGATAAATTTTGGAACTTCAAATAGAACTGTTCTTCGAGCACTTTCTGCGAACGTTGTGAACATAGACATGTATTCCTAGGAAAATCGGACCAGTTATAAAGATAATTATGGAACTGAAAAATAGTGTCTACCAGCGTTTTTAGTAAAATTTCCAGTATACTTCATATTTTTAAAAATAATTTAACAAACTAAACTTCTGATTTATTGATTAAAAAATATAAATTATTTTAGCAAAGAAAATATTTAAAGATGATCTACTATAGGCTGGTTACCTTCATCGAGCTCTTTATTAGGAAAATTAGTTCCTGCCACCCATGGTGAATAAAATGAAAACTCCTCAATTAATTAGAAGAATTTATGGAATTAAAATCAAAAGAAAACGCTTTTTTTCTGTGGTTTGAGAGACAATTTTTCTTCAATAACCTCTCTGCATTTATACATCAGATTATCATATTTGTTACCGTTATATGAAAACAGCATTGGTCAGATGCAAAGTAGGCTTCAGTATAATCCAGTCAAGTGAAATCTAAAACTGTAGAGACATTAGGTTATTTACAAGCAGGAGAGATGAAAAATTAACAGCGCCTTCGCCGGGAATCGAACCACGGACCTCTGAAACACCGGCTCAGTGTGCTGACCATTACACCACGAAGGCATGCGAAGAAAGAGGGAGAAATACCTTATATACTCCCCTTTTTTTTAAAGGGCGACTAGGGTTTTAGGGTACCTAGTCGCCAAATCCTGGGTGTGGAGAGTCATCATCCCCAACCCTTTTTAGTTTGGGCGCCAGTGTAGAGACATTAGGTTATTTACAAGCAGCAGAGATGAAAAATTAGCAGCGCCTTCGCCGGGAATCGAACCACGGACCTCTGAAATACCGGCTCAGTGTGCTGACCATTACACCACGAAGGCATGCGAAGAAAGAGGGAGAAATACCTTATAAAACTATTTTCAAGAAAGGACAAATAGAAAATTTAGAAGATATCTTATATATCGTTTATACAGAATGATTGAAAATATCTGGCATAGATGTAAAGGCTGGAAGAGGGAAACGAAATAAACAGATTATCGCATTACTATGCGCATGTGAAAATATCATGAGAAGGTGGTTGAGGCGGTACAAGGTGCTGTTTAGCTGTAGATTAAAGTGTTTGGTGTTGTAAATAGTCATTCTCCGAACAAATTCCGAGCGATTTGTATCACAGGATGAAAGTGGAGCTTGCCAACATATATTTTATTTATGAGATTGTAGGCAAAATGAAGGCAGTTACTCAAGGGGCGTATAGATACAGGTAGAATTTGACAGGACACCAGACCAAACGCGGACTCACCATTGGTCATACAGATATAGTCCCACCGTCTTAGTATGGTTAGCTGTTATCTGTGCAGCTCCGCCACAGTTTTGATAGAGAAAACCTCGAAGGGGAGTGATCTGGTGATTTCCCACCCCTTTTCCTCTAACACCAAGCCACTCGAGAATGCGTTGCTTTAATACTTTAATGCTGCATATCTATACTTATTTAGCAGAGAGTATTGGTTGTTATAAGCTGTATAGATTTAATACCCGATAGGCCCATCACATGAATAACATGTAGGTCCCTCTGATCTATCTTGTAGTGTAACAGCGGAGATACGTGTAGAAACCACACAGAAGAAGGGTAAAAGAACCCTTTATTAGCTCTTTTAAAATTCCCAATGCGCCGACTTGACGCTCACGCACTACGCCTCAAACGGGCGGTAACTCAAATAACAAGAACTAAAAAAATTTGAAGATATTAACAAGTAGTAGAATTACGCTACAGGACTCAGACTATCCTGTTTCCTAAAACAGCTTCGAAAATCTAGTGGCAGCAAAGTAATAGCTGTTACTCCACGTTAACCAGCAATAAATGCCAAGCAGAAGCTCACGCTACAAAAACACAGTGTTCGCCCACACTCTCTAACTATCCTTTCTAGAACTTAGTATTTAAACCTTTTCTCCTCAAAGTAGAATTTGCATTACTTCACGCGCGCTATCAAATTTAAATATTCTGGCATCGACAATTTGGGGGATTAAGGCTCGTAGGAAAGTGACGTAAAGTTAAATTAAATTGGTTATTTAAAATAAATATAAATCCCTACAAACAATCAAGTGAAACCTCATTTAGTGAAAAACACGGAGTAAGTTAGGTCAAGAAGAGACCTTGGTCTCATAGCTATACAGAAAAACTATGCCATCAATGGAAGGTGCGTACATCATCCCTCAGAATATTAAGCAAAAATATTTACTACCAGTCAGATGAAATAAAGACAGCTTGAAAAAAACACCGGCACAAGCAAATATTAAACTGCTGACAATAGGCAGTAAATCCTAGAGAAGCAACAGAAAAAAAAGAATTAAATACAAAGAGATAATATACAAAGCATATTCAATACACTGCAGTGCAAAAGAACGGAAATGAGAGCTAAGATCACGAAATTATGGTCCTTCATTCTGTTCGCAGTAAATCGTATAATCCTGATACCTTCAGGGATGGCAACATAACTTAGTAATTCGCAAACGTTTCCTTTAGCGCATTTCAGTCCTTTCCTGAAGAACGTATCATTACACTATTGTAAATAGCACGAGATATAATCGATTTTTAGGTAATCACCTAGAAGCTGATTTCTGATCAGGAAATGAGCGTTTGTTATTCTTAAAATCTTATTTTAAACATTATGTAGCTTGTTTAGATCACTCTCAGATACGGCGACTCATGCTGGGAAGGCATAACACGTAAAAGGGATTGTCATGAGAAAACTGAGTCTAGAGTCTTTATCTAACAAAATTTGAAGATATTTAGACATGCCAAAACAAGATTAGTATGTGTTCCCAAAGTAAGGTTTTGATTAAGATGAATCTCCAGATACTTGACCTTATCTACTACTGGCATTTTCTGACTGAAAAGACACAGTGGTTGCACAATTACAGTTTTGATGCGCTTGCGTCTACCCAGTAGCAAATAAGATTTAGTTGCAGTGACTGAAATTTTCCATCTTGAGCAACTGTGTTCTGTTTCCAGTACAAAGTCTTAGAGCTTGTGAACTGCCTGATTAGGTTAGACTAACCTCACAGCTAGCGCAGTATCACATGCATAGCATGCCAGCATCACGTTTCTGTCAAGATTTCCCATCGGATTGTACAGTGTGTAAAAGAGATATACCACAGGCCAAAGACAGGAGCCTTGTGGGACAGTTGCGATATCTTCCTGTAAGGAAAGTAAACTCTAACATAGTTTACTTTGAATATTCATCTTATAGATGCGATTTCAGGAGAAGGATCAGCTCCTTCGAGAATTCGAATTGGACCAATTTGTAAATAATTGAAGAGTTTCAGCTCGCCAGTAGTTTCAAAGTCTGCCATGCAGCACAGATATTATGCGCTGAGAATGATTCCTGAGTACATCTTTTGAACTGCTGCTTCATTTCCGTTTGCAGTAAAATGGACGATGGCGAGCTCAGCCTTGTGTAGGGATGTATAGGGCTCGAAACCTGAAAGGAAATGATGATTTGTGCTAACATAGTGCTTTTATCTACTTCTAAGAGCTCACCTGTACAAACTCAACGCATCATTTCTGCGCATACGTTGCATTATCTGCCTAATTTGGTTCATTGTATTTCCCTTTATATTTTTTCACATGTTTTGAATCACCCTGTATTAGTTCATTGTATTTCCCTTTGCATTTTTTCACATGTTTTGTGAAACTGCAAAAGTCTGCCATGCAGCACTGCAAAAACTGCAAAATATTAAACTGTATTAGTTTAATATTTTGCAGTTTGAATTATGTGGTGTCTCAGATATCGTCTTAGTCTACATTTTCAAGTGGGGGCACGATACTTAATAACATAATACCTAAAAGATATTAATAGTGTCTTCATGAAATACTTTGTTTCCGCGTTACTAATGTTGATTTCAGTTTATCAGGTTATAAGAAATTAAAACCTTTCCATTTGCGTAGGGAATGATGAATTTATGGATATGAGGCTAAACGGTTACAAATGTGGTAATTGTCAATAAATGCTTCAGTTACAATATAAAGAATTAAATCCTTGCATTTTAAGATGCAACAGGGTAATTAATACATCTGAATTGCAAGGATTTAATTTTTTGCATTGTAATTGACACTGCAAGGATTGGAAGACTTATTCAAAGTACTAATGAGATTTCAAGCG
This sequence comes from Stegodyphus mimosarum, assembly GCA_000611955.2. NCBI lineage: Eukaryota > Metazoa > Arthropoda > Arachnida > Araneae > Eresidae > Stegodyphus > Stegodyphus mimosarum. The sequence continues at coordinate 350,378 of KK113487.1, forward strand.
AGATGTCATTAAATACATATGAGTTATTAATTATCAAAGCGTTTTTCCCCTTAAGGCCTAAGCATTTCTTTTTTCAGGTTCTTTTCAACCTCTTAGTGTCATTAAAACAAAGAAAATGGATGGATAAATTATCATATTATAACACTCTAATTTATTTCTCCAAGACAAACGCTAGCTAATTCCCATTCGTCTGACGGTAAATAAAAGATGTACGCTATATATCAAATATGCACTATATGAAACAAGTCTGGTACGAATTTCAGTTGAATAATTGATGAGAATGATTCAGACGAAACATTTCTAATTACAGTGACTTCAAAAAACGTGAGTATCTTTCTTGTGTACAAAGTTTCATGCTTATGTAGAAAATTAGAAAAAGCAGACATAAAATAGGCAAATTTTGAGTTTCATGTTTCAGTTTTACTTATTTTTCTATCTTGGTTGTGATACCAATACGTAAAAATGAATGAAAAATATAATTTACATGTGATTACCTAGGAACTGAATTTATTTAGGTAAATTTTGATATCAAACGACTTAAGGTTCATGTAAAAAGCTTCTAAATTACCATCAGGTTTTGAAACTTAAGCCAGGCAAGTTAAATTCCCAACAGGATGTAGGAAAAATGACTATACTTGCTAAAATTATTGATCTTAGTGCACTTAAAACGGGATTTAAAGACATTAGTATGAGGTTATAAAAAGAAAGTACTAGTGATGCAATAAATTTCCTTCTGAGAATATCAAAAATGTACTTTTAGCAGTTGCTAATACTATAGGACTGAAAAAACTAGTTCTTTATATTCTAACTTTAAATGAATTTTAGATAAAAAATTTAAGAAGAAAACCGCTTATAATTCTAACTTTAGGTTAATTTTAACTAAAGAAATATTGAAAAATAGTAGACAAGCCTTAAAAATTTGTTTAGTAATAACATGACTTTACTTCTTTTATTTAGAAACACTAAAAACTATTTTTGTTAGTAATTTATAGCATAGTCCTATTCTTATAAAAATAGATTAATTTCGTCTAATAAATTTTAGATAAAATTCAAAACGTTATATTAGTCACATATCCTTTATTTTCCTTTACTTAAAAATATTAATGAGAAGGAAGGGAAGGTATCCTGAACGTATTTTTGAAACAGAAAAATAGAAATGAAAATCACATTAGGTCCAAAAATGATACACTCTGTTGCTTTCTGTAGAGCGCTTGCAATCATAGATTTTTGGATACAAACCCTTGCAGTCATAGATTTTGGATCATACATATTTGGCTACAAATCATTCACAGCACTTCACTTCCGAAAAGCTGATTGAGGAACTCTCCGTTAGTTTGTAACGTCTATTATTTTAGCAAGCATGAATTAACTAGTCGTCCATAGACTCAGTAAGGAATTATCCTGAAGACTTAAGTATGACAAAGTCCAGAGAAAGGGTGTAAAGGACTCTTTATTAATTCAATATATTCACAGATGGCCCCGAACACGGGCTTACAAAAGCCAAAGCTTTTCACTTAACTAAAAAGGTAACAATTAACTTAGAACAGAATAGAATTAAACTAGCCTTACGGCTTTTCATAGGTCACTTAACGCACAGGTAGGCTCTGACTCCTGAAAGTCGGTATAGGCAAATCTAATGGCTAGAAACTCTCGGCTCCACAGAAATCTAATTGCAAGTAAATCAAGGATATCAACAGGGCCTTCAGGCAGACAGAACACGCTCTCTCTCTCTCTAAATTCACCTTACAAATCCTTCCCTTAAACACTAACTTTTTTCTACCTCATTTGAATAAACGAGCGCTACCTCGCTTACATTCTGTCAAGAAAGCGTGGGTTGAAAGCGAGAGTAATAAGAAAGTTGCTTCAAAATAAAATTAAATGTTTAATAACTTACATAAATCCCCACAAGTTGCCCAACAGAAGCAAGAGTTTAGGTTACCACTTATTAAAGACGTAAAATTTCTAAAATAAAGTAATGTTTAGTCACAAAAGGAAACTTAAAATTTTTTTATAGTTACGAATATCACACTGCTTGAAAAAAATGAAACATAGCTCTTGACCCAAAGCATATAATTCCATTTAAGATGATTTGTGATGGTATAGAGGTGAATGCCCGAAAGCAGAATAGGGAAGCTTATATTCATTAAATTTTGTCATTAGCAGCTCAATTTGCATAAATATACTGAAGGAAAAACTAAGAAAAGTGGGGATATGAGGGACTGCGATAAAATATTCACATTTCACAAAGACAACGACTCAAACTGTATTGCACATGATGTAAAAAAATAATGTTCTTTTTCCTATGTAAACAACAACTGTTACACACCGGGCGTGAGTACAAATGAAAATTTGCGATTTAATCTCGAAATAGCCATACGAAGTATAAGATAATGAACAAAGATAATTTTAAAAACTTTAGAAAAGAATGAAATAAAATATCTTTCAAATGCACTTCCAAATCTGGTGAGGTAATACCGTGATGTAATTGGAGGCAATTACATAGAAAAACTCACATGATGATATATTAAGACTGTTTGTTTTCTGTGTATTCCTTTTATGACACCAAAGTTGCAACTTTTTATTAATATTAATATTATTTTTATTGGTTGCTTTCCGTACGAGTGTTAGAAAACGAATTACCTGTTAGTTCTGTAAAATTAGAAAACAAAATTATTGCTCTTAATTGGAATTAATCATTCGATTTGAAAATTGCATTTATTTGAGAAATATTTAGTGTATTCAAAGTCTTTGAAATCGCTTTATGGAAGTTTTAGAGGTTTTTAATCTTTTGATAAAAAATTGAGGTTTTAAGTGTAAAATCAAAGTTTAAATAGATTGCTACTTATGCTTTGAATATGAGGTGTTTATTACTGACTGCACGAGTTTATTTCAGGTACGGGGAAGATACTGAATTTAACAATTTAAAGTTTAGGACAGAAGATAGCAAATAGTAAACTCCCTAAAAAGCATAATTTTCTAACTGTTTATTTTAATAATTTAAAATAAAGAATGCATGGAAATGAAGCTTATGTTATTAGGTTGTACAGTTATCTCTTAATGCACTCATCCGAGTTAACTCGAGTACGGGGAAATATTATATTTCCGCGCACATTATAAATACGCTTAAGAATTTTTCCATGTATGAATAAAAAGAAATACATTCTCTACAGTCTTTATTTTGAGTTAAAATAAAGAAATCGATTAAAAGAGGTTGAGTGAAAATAAAGAATAAAGAAATCGTCAGAAAAACAACCACTTCCCTGAATTTCTATTGATGCATTAAGTGGTTAATGGGGATTAAAAGAGATAAGTAAGGGTATCGTTCTAACTGCTCTTATGAAAGACTGAACAGTTTGCCCAGCATAAATTTATTATCTTTCTCGCTTCTTACACAGACATTTTAAAGTGATTTAGTTAAAGACATTTTCAGCGTGTCAAGTGATAAAATGTCATAAATTTATGACAGATAATTGGCTAAGAAACAGACCTTAATGTCTGTTAATTGTTTGTCAAATGTAGCTACGTCGCAAAAATTATTACAAAATTAATTACAAATGAGGAACCTTCGAAATAGAAGAGACTCACTTAGAAGATGAAGATTTTAGCACCGTTTCAAGTAATTAAAGATGAGTAGGAAGCCACGTAATTAATCATTAAAACGATCATTTATTTAAAATAATATAATGAATAAAATTATTCTGTTGAACAAATTGAGTAAATTTTCCACGTGTTTCAACGAGCTTAACTGAAATCACCGCCAAAGCCGACCCTAAGAAATCGACCAGATTAAAAAAAAATTTACTGCACAATAAAAAATATAATAGTTTCAGCAGTGTATTACAATGCTAAAAGAAATTTCAAAGATTTTAGGATTTCAGGCAGTAAAAATAGACATGTAAATTGCAAATAAACTGAAAGAGCGCTTAGAAGCAAATATGTTTAAAATATAATTTTTGTGAGAATAAGACGTAACGTAGTATACAGGGTGTCCCAAAACGACCGCATAAACTCTGCACAGCTAGATTCCTCGTTGGGAGTACGTAAAAACTGTCCAAAGAAGCGTTCCTTTAGGATCCATAGTTTACGAGAAAAATACGAAAAACAAAGTATCACGTCACTGCCGGTGCAAGAAAAACGCACTTTACTGGACATGTCAATAACAGTATTGGCATATCTGTCCAGACGATAATGTGGTCCCAGGTCAATCCGCATGCAATCCAGCCGCAGAAACATCAGAAACGTTGGTCTCTTAACGTGTGGGCCGGCATACTTGGGGATCGCCTGCTTGGACCATATCATTGCCTGAACGGCTCTAGGGACAGTCGTACTTGGTGTTTCTCAATGAGCTTTTAACCGAGTTCCTCGATAACATACCATTAGTGGCAATACAGGGACTTTGGTTCCAGCATGATGGGGCTCCGGCGCATTTCTGTGCTCCTGTACGTGATTGGCTGGATATGGAATAACTCGGCCGCTGGATCGGACATGGGGGTCCGGTTCTATCGCCGCCACGTTCGCGAGATCTTACACCGTTGAATTTTTTTCTATGGGCCTATCTCAAGGAACTGGTGTATCGAGACGTAGTGACAACACCAATGGATTTAGTTGCTCATCTGCATGCTGCTTGTACTTCAGTGGACCCAGCGATGCTGCAACGTGTGATGACAGCCATTCCACGGCGTGCTCAAGCCTGCCTCGACATGCATGGCGGACACTTTGAACAAGTGCTTTAAATTGCGCATATACTGCTGTTGATATGTTCAATAAAGTGTTTTTTCTTGCACCGGCAGTGACGTCATACTTTGTTTTTTGTATTTTTCTCGTAAACTATGGATCGTACAGGAACGCTTCTTTGGGCAGTTTTTATGTACTCCCAACGAGGAATCCAGCTGTGCAGAGGTTATGCGGTCGTTTTGGGACACCCTGTATACTCGATTTAATTGCATCCAAAATGTAAAACACGCATTTTGTTCCCACTGGTAAAAATATATTGCAAAACATGTACTGCATTTTAAAAGAAACTTGATTTTCAGTTTAAATGAGGAATGCTTTAAATTAGTAAAACACGTGAGTTTATATTTTAACACAATATTCTAAACGTTGGAGAGCAATATTCTTACAATTTCCAATTTATATTTTAGAACAGATAACACAGCTACCGGATTTAAAAAAAACTGAGTAAGAATATATCGTAATTGAAGCTAAAATTTCTAGTGATTAAGATAGCTAATTTTTAAAGGAACAATTTAAGTTTAAGGAGGATTGTGTTTAGTTTGCATGAAGAAAGCATTTTGTTTCGTTTTCCTCTTTACCTATCATTTTTGAGCGCCAAAAATTCACTTACAAATACCTTTTACTTGCGTGCCGTAGCGAAATTTAAATTATCCCCAAATCAAAGAAATAGTGAATAAAAAAGACTAGCACTATTAACATGAAATATTTCATATGAATTAAAAAAAGTAGAAGTTTTCTGATGCAATATTGCAAAAGCAATAAAACTCTTCGTCTAGAAAAGTGCCCCAGAGGTTTGGAATCTTTTTCTAAAGGTAGTTCAGATGTTATTACTTGAATGCGTATCCGGTCGACTTACTTTAGTATAGGTAGGTAATATGAGTTGAGACCTTCAGATCTGATTTCTAGCGAAGCTGGTACGCATTTATAGGCAATGCAATCCTGGTCTTTACAATTAAAGGTGAAGTTAATTAGTTTGCACTTCGACGCCTCTTCTTTGATATAGAACGCCCATTTAAACAAGCGCATCATAGTGCTCCCAGCAATGTTAACATTTCCGTTTCATTGATAGAAAAGTTCTTACTACTGCAATTAAAAATCTCAATTTTTAATTTCTACGGTCTCAATGACAAGTAAGTAAAGATTTTGTAGATGTGATTCTCAATATCAGAAATAGTATGTCTGAAGAGATAAACATCAGTTTTAGAAACTTAAAATTTCAAACAATAATGTTTGAAATCCATAATAAAGAGACTTGATGATATAAAAAATCAGGTTTCTAAACGCAATGAAACCTTTCTGAGACAATCACTTATAATTCTTACGATTTTGAACTTTTGCGGAAGTGATCGTCTTTGAGTTGATGATTATAGCGATCATAGCGATTATCCATTTGCATTACGAATTTACATTATTCAAAGCTCTTGCAGTCTGGTAAAGAATTATTCTGAAGTCTAACTTGGCATATTGGTTTATTGTTACAGTTATATCAACAAAATTACGAATTAATTGCACATATAAGTAGCGAATTATGCATGGGTGAACTTAGATAAAGTTTATTATGTTGTTATGTTAAATACGGTAATCGAATCACACGTTAAATTACATAAAACATATAAGGTATTTCTCCCGCTTTCTTAAGATGCCTTCGTGGTGTAGTTGTCAGCACACTTGACGGGTATTCGAGAGGTCCGTGGTTGGAATCTTGCGGTTCGAGGGCACTGCTCATTTTAAATCTTCTGCTTTGAAAAAATATCCTAATGAGTCTACAGTGGTCTACAGTCTACTACTAGTCTACAGTCTACTACTAACTAAAAACGGTCGTGGGTGATGATTCACCACCATCGGGATTTGGCTACTGAGTCCCCTAATCTCCTGTCACCCTTTGAAACAGGGAGTATATAAGATATTTCTCCCGCCTTCTTCGCATGCCTTCGTGGTGAAGTGGTCAGCATGCTCGGCGCGTATTCGAGAGGTCCGTGGTTCGAGTCCCGGAGAGGGCATTGCTCATTTTTCACATCTCCTGCTTCAAAAAAATTCTAATGACTCTATAAACAGAGCATATGATGGAAAAACATTTTCGAAAACAATATATAATAAACTGTTTTTAGAAATTTCAGAAGCGTTCATTACTCATGAAAATACTCATCCAGTGAAGCCTATTCCGTTTTCTGTTTTGATCGATCGTTTTTATTCCTAAAGCAGTTGAAATGTCGTAAATTTAATAAGTTATCTTATTAATAGCAACAGTCTATAGTAGGTTTCAAGCAATTTAGTTTATGACAACTACTGATGTCTTTAACAACTTTTGATCTCATTTCTGAATGCAAAGCTTTTACTTTTTTTTTGTTTTTCAGAAATATTAATCTAAAGCTATTCAAACATCTTAATCTAAGAATAAAAATTTTAGATCTACAAAATTCGAAATAGAAAACCACAGCCATCCTGCACTGAGCGAGCAACTTCGTAAAAAATACCACCGATTGCGACATCTTGCACACAAAATAAATACTTTGTCACAGTTTGAATAGTGATGTTTTTAATGTATCTACGCAGTTTAAGAATAGATTTTTTTTGAAATAATTCAAAGGAAGCTTCCAAATGGTAACTAACATTATGATTTCCAATACATCTCAATTTCGTTTCACAAAATCAGCATCTGCTTACACAACGGATTTAAAATGAGTCTTTGGTTTCATAATATCTTTTATATATTTAAAAAGACAGTTTTCTTCATTTAACGCAGTTGCAAATGTGTCAACAAGAGCTTATACATCAATTTTTTAATTTGTACATTTGTAAACTTATTACGTTTAAGGCAGAAAACTATTAATTTTTTTCTTTTTACCTTAATTCTATGCATGTCAACTTGTTTATGCAGTGATTAGTTTTAAATACTGCTTTCACGTGTGTCAGAGAGCTGCGCATTTCACGTCATTCGTATAACTCAGTAACGTGCGTCTACTCTAAAATTTGCATAAATTTTAGACCACTCCTTCTTGGTGTTGCATTTTCAATGTCGAGCAGTGTATGTTTAGTCTGTTTTAAAAGGTTTTTAGCTAGAGGATCTACATATAAAATTTTAATAAACTTTTATTTCGTTTTCGGTTTTACTTGCTACAAGAAGTCTCATTTTTATAGAATTGTGATAAGAATTGTTATAATTATTAACCAATTTAGGTAAAACATCGATATATCTTCTTGTGGTTTTTTGCAAAGAAATATTTCATAATTTTTGTTCTGATAATTCTATTAAAACTCTCTTGCTGTAGCAAATATAATACCTTTAGTTTTAGTGGTAAACCATTTAATGTTACAATCGTTAAGTAATTTTTGTGTAGCCTTTTCTATAAACTCAGTACCTTCATCCGTTGTTATAAATTTTGGAATTCTTTCTTTGTAAACTTGTTTGAAACGTTATATTACTTCTTCAGATGGTTTTCTTTTATAGCAAAAACCCAAGTATATTTATTAAATGCAATTATAACTATTAATAAATATTTATTTCCATCATTATCTTTAATATAATTTTTTAGAAATAGTAAATCAGCATCAAATTGATTATTACTATTAGGTGCGCAGATTCTTCTTACGAATAGCGGGTTTATTTCATGTATATTCATCCTGTGTATATAAAAATTATTCAGTATCTTTCCTTGGTAATCCTGCTTTCCTTTTTAATTCATTAATTCTGCAGTATACTATTTCTGGATTATAATATGGCATTTGGCTAAAAAAGTGCTTTTTTCACTTCCACATTCTGCACAATTACCTTTTACCATAATGTTTCCATTTTTTAAAGTTTTTAATGAAATTTTTTAATTTCCGTTTTCGTATTACATGAGAGACATTGAATCTACATTTTCTTATTTAAATTAAGATAAAAAACCATTCCCAATTTCATTTTATTTTAGTTTATTTTCTGATTAAAGTTGTTACTTGTTTTTCACCCAAAGGATAAAAAGCACTTGTCAGATGTTCAATTTTAGCTAAACTAAAAGTTTTTGATCTTCTATATGTCTTGCATTTAAATCATTATTATTATAATAATGTAAGACATATTCTTTACAAAGTTTATCTACTGTATTAATTCCTGTATCTCTTCTTTCTAAACGTTTTCTAACATTAGTTCCAGGACCACGCCATTGATAAAGTGGTTCAAAAGATAAATGATTAATTACAAAATTAAGTAAATCTGATCCTTTAATTAAAGTTGAATTACTTTCATTATATTTTTTACATTTAGATTTCAATTCATCTTTTTTAGAACATGACTCAATAATAACAGTTTTATGATTACAAACGATTTATTAAGGCTGAAAACCTTGTGATTTATTAGTGATATTTGTAACCATTTTATTGTATTTGTTTTATAATGTTTTCAACAGCGTTACATTGTAATTTTTTATAAAAGCGTTTCCTATTTTATACTATATTTCTTACTTAGAAATTTTTTTGGCTTAAAATGAATGAAGGAGTTCTTTATAAAAATTTAAGTAGTGTCTGTATTTTTCTTTTCTCTCAACTATTTTTAGGGCAAAATCAACAACTTCTAATATTTCAAATGATAAGCTTAATGGGGACAGCGAGAGAAAGGCAGTCGCTGATGAGCTGTACTATTCAGAATAATCTTATTTTCTAATAAGGAAATACTTACGTTTTGATATTAGGTATGTTTTGAAAGCAGGAGAGATGAAAAAAGAACAATGCCCTCGAACAATGCCTCTCTGGACTCGAACCACGGACCTCTCGAATACGCACCGAGCGTGCTGACGACTGCACCACGAACGCATGCTAAGAAGACGGGAGAATACCTTATACACTCCCCCTTTTAAAAGGCGACTGGGGGGGCCCACTCGCCAAATTCTGGTGGTTGAGAATCATCATCCACCAACTTTTCTAGTTCGGCGCCACTGTAGAGATATTAGGTATTTGTTTGAAAGCAAGAGTTGTGAGAAATGAGCAATGCCCTCGACGGAACTGGAAACACGGATCTCTGGAATAAGCGCCGAGTGTGCTGGCCATTACACCACGATGCCATGCCAAGAAGGCGGGGCAAATACCTTATATGCTCACATGCTTGATTTTTCCTGAAAGTTAAAATTTTTGTAGGAAAGTTTAATAGCTTTCCTCATTAAAGGTACCCATAAAATATAGTTATATTAGCCTTGGAGGTGCTGCCTACATAAAGAGTATTCTGCAGAAAATACATTTGCATTGATGCCAGAGATAAAAAAACTCTGAAAAATCTCTCAAGGAGCTAGCCGTTTTAGCTAACACTAGAACTGCTGTGGAAGCTACCACTTTTAGTTGACGTTAAGAACAACTTAATCAGTTCTTTGAATATTTAACAAAATCAGTTCTGAGGTTTCTAAATCTTTTTAAGGGACAATAATTGAAATTCATACTTAAAAAATATCAGTCCTTATATCTGTTCAGATTAAGTTTTTTCAAGAATTTTCTTAACGCCAGTCTTCTGGAGTTCTAGTAAAACTGATATTTGATGTGATATTCACCCTCAATAGCAATCGAAAACTTGAGCGAGAAAACGTTCGTAATACAATTGATATTTCTTTAGCTTAATTACCAAGCTTATGTAATTCTAGAGTAATAATTGTATATGCGAAATTTACATCCTTGTAAATATTTGTAGATGCTAATGAAGTTTTCGAGCACTTTCAAATAATTATGAGATAAACAGATACTAAAATATTTCCTAGAGAAAAGACTTAATTTTTACCTATGCATTAGTTGCATTCATATGCAGAAAACGGAGAATTTTTTAAGTTTTTTTATTTGCTTATGGCATTGGTTGTATTCAAGAGCACTTAAGGTTTACTGCTCAGTTTTGGCTTCCTAGAGTCAAATTCTCTTTTCAAGGAAATATTTCTTTTTAAAATTCTACATGAGTAATTTTAAATAACGTTATCATTAAAAGTAAAATTTGAAAATATATAGCTCAAAATAAAAGTAAAGGAAAAAAACTCTTAGACTCATGATGCATATAACAAATTTACAGCAAATATAAAACATCAAATGAGATGACTATATCATCTTATAGCAAGGATACACGAGTAAGACATCAGCACAGAGTATTTTAAAATATGAAAGTAAATACAATTTATTTATTATTTTATACTTATTATTTTATTATTATGTTATAATTATTTAAGATTATTTTATTACAAAAAAGGTTATAATGTTGTAGAGACATTAGGTTATTTCAAAAGCAGGAGGGATGAAACAGGAGCAATGCCTTCGCCGGGAATCGACCACTACACCACGAAAGGATGGGAAGAAGGTGGGAGAAATACCTTATATACTGTCCCTTTTAAAGGGCGACTGGGGATTAAGGCGACCCAATCGCCAAATCCTAGTGGGGAAGAATCATCATTCACCACCTTTTTTAGTTCGGGCGCCACTGTAGTGTCATTAGGATTTTGTTTGGAAGCAGAAGAATGAAAAATGAGCAACGTCTTCCCGGGAATCGAACCACGGACCACGACTACTGGCCACTACATCACGAAGGCATGCGAAGAAGGTGGGGGAAATACCTTATAATGTTAGGAAATCCAAGATAAATCTAATCATTTGAGACTCGGTGCTATAGAGCATTATTATCTTAAAACGGAATTTTTGCCATTGGAATGTCGAATATTAATTTTATCTGCTACAAATGTATTAAAATTTACATTATTTGGTATTAATTTTGATGTATTTACAAGAGGAAGACCAAAATGAAATCTAAAGAGGAGACTGAGAAAGTCATTTTTAAATAACACTGATATTTTTAACCGCAGGGTATGAGGAGTTTAACCAAAAAATTTATTTATTCAGTAGCGTTGATAACAATTTTTAAATAGTAAAATAATGCTCTACAGCTCTAATTCTCTGATTTCTTTGCATTCTTACCACTACTGGAAGCTGTTCATTTAAAATTTTACTTTGAAGTTTTAAAACGGCCTGGAAGTTTTATCAGTTTAGAAAGTTAAACTTTATAATGCCGCAAAAATTCAGGTTTATTTTAGATCTGACTTATATGAATGGTGTATATCAGATGAGCAAATGGAAATATTTTCGCATTTTAGAGGGCGTTCTTTGCTTTCATGTAACTTGCAGATTTGGTTATGAGGTTAAACATGATGAAACTACTGATACATGAAAATCAAAATAGGCAAAGTTAAAACTACTTGAGTTCAGTGCTGTAAGGTGAAATAAAAAAAAATGTGATTTCCATTGAGAGAAAGTTTTTTTTTCGGTTTAAATAAGCGAATTACCTCCGCGTTGATAGAGGTTCGTAAAACTAACTGATTCATTCTCTCGAAAGTTTGGTGGAAAAGGCAGCAATGCTTCCATTCCTTTCGTCATACAAGGAAAAACTGGGATGAAGGGATAATTGGCTAAATATCCCTAGCAGCTTTGACAATTTACGTTTATTTACACCAACTCTATTGAACGTACTAAGATGTTAAAATATCGGTATCTAGCAATAGTTGTTTATTCTTGGTTCAGAATGTTATAAATTTTAATACCTCGCTCATTTTCTCTTCCAGTGACAGATCGACACCTTAATCATTAAGGGACACTTTTAGCCGTTACGTTTAATTTTCATGCTTGATTTATTCAATAATACCTGTTCACAGGTAGAATAAATATTCTCAATTATTAGTCAGTGCGGAAAAATATAAAAGGAACAAATCTTAAAGTAAAAATGGTATACTTTGTTATAATGCAACATTTAAAAGTATGAACTATGATGAAAATTTAGTTTTCGAATAGAAGAGATGTATTTTTAAATTTTAACAGAAATGTTCCATGTAACTGGGATGGTTGGGTCCTATAAATTGTCATGTAAATTGTACTTTTGCGAAGGTTGTTTGAATGCATAATGATTAATTTATGGAAATGATAATTAATTTTACTTAAAGGTAAAATATTCTAGACGTTTGCACTTAAAATGATGAAGGTACTGAGATAGACGTCATTTTTTAAGATAAAAGACGCTTTTTTAATTCCAGCAACAGGGCCCACCAGCGGCCGAGCAGTTAAGTCGCTAAACGCTGGTGATAAAGCCCTGGGTTCGAATCCCGCTGAACGGGCTCGCTGCATGGGCATTTTCGAGGTATATCCCATGTGTAACGTGTATACGAATTAGATTCCCTCAGAAAGCCCTTCACGAAAGACTCCCTTCCCTTAGGCAGATAGCTCTCAAGTGCTTTCCACAATCGAAATAAAAGAAACCAAAGCAATTCCAATTCCAGCAACCCGTACCGTATCAGTTGAAGGTTAACGTTTATCTAAGGTATAAAATACTATTTAGTCTGCTTTTGAGCCAAAATTCTTAGTCCAGCTGATCACATCAGTATTTACGTATCTTCAGTATACAGTTTCCTTGAAATATGATTACATTTTGATTAATTTTTCCCGAAATAATTATATAATTTAATTCATAATTACATACAATATTTGATTATGTCATTGAGACACAGTATAGCGTATTTATTCTTTAATCACACAGAAATTAGTTTTCCTGGAAAAAGTGTTACCATTTTTGTTTACCCTCTAGATGCTTGTACATACGCTTTTAGTACCAAGCACAATTTTACCAGTAATTAAATGAAGTCATTTTTATTATTATTATATTAAGTTTAACAAGCAATTTTTATAAGTTATCATTTTAACATTTCTTCGATAACTTGCGAACAATTATAATCAGCATCGTATCACATACTCACAATTAATTAAAATGTCAGGGGAACAACAGATTTAAGAATGAATATTTCAAAACATGTTTAATAAATTTAATATTCTAGTCAAAATTTAAAATTTAACTCTCCCAAAAATGAAGGTCGATGAGATAAATCAGTAACGTTTTTAAAAAATATCTTTTGAAACTAACAATCAGAGCCATTAAGTTAAATTTACGAAACTTTTATTAAAATATGACATATGAAACAGTAAGGCTTTACTGGTTTTTGAACTAAGAGTTAATTTTTTAATGAAGTTATCCTATTAATTTTTAGTCCAAAGGGGCTTTGTTCCTGTAAGACTATTGTTTTCGTTTTGCGATTTTGCGTCGGAAACGTTAAAAGTCTGAATCACTTTCAAACTGTTGCCACGAAATATTGCAGCTCTTTATTATATTTAAAGAAATTAAATCATGAAGAATCTGCATGAATGTATGCATTTTTCTCAAAATGTTATAAAACTACGGTACCTAGAGCCATCCAATTTTGAATAACGTACGTTTCCACCCGAATACGCGCATCTGGAAGCCCAAATTTGGAATTTGTTTTACTATCTATTTCATATTTTGTGAAACTTTAACGAATTTTTGATGAACAAACTCAAACGATTTAAAAGAGAGCAATGGCAAAACTCTACTGAAAAAAAACCTTTTTATCTCCAGCACGCGGAACTCTGTATAAGAAATTCTAAAGATAGACTCATTTAAAAATTATTTTGCGATATTACTCTTGAACTGAATTTAATGGTTTAAGTGCGAAGAACATAATATTTAATAAACAAAGGTAACACACAAAGTGTTAAAAAAACTCCCCTTTGGACTTAATTTAAAATCTGAAAACTTTCAGATTTTTTTTCTATTTTTATAATCTGTACATTCTATAAGCTACAGCTTAGTTTAGAATCAAAGTAGTAAGCATGAAATATGTATAACTGCTTGCAAAGTGTTACTGCCAACGCAGCTTTCCAACGAAAGTATTCTTATAGTAACTGCTACGGAGCTTTGAATTATAGTTAGGGAGTAAGGATCTAACTGTGATTATTTAGAGGTAAAAGAATTTCGTTTATACCATTTTTGTTTGCACGACAAAAGCTGTGTAGAGGTGGCTAATTGATAATACCAAGCTACGTGAGGACTGTTTATTTCGGATTCGATGCATTAATAGGAAAGTTTCTAAAGAAAATTTCTTATATTATACATATGTAAAATTACGAAAATACTTTGTAAGTAGTCAAAAACTAAATCGCAATGTCCAGGTGTCTTATATACTTTGCAAAGAGTGATCACTGCCGTACATGGGAATAACTGATATTTTGTATTGTCACTTCTTCAAAGCATGTTGTAAATTTTAATTTTGTACATCTTTAGCTTGCGTAGTTTCAGAATAAGGCAAATTTTCGTAATTCTGTGTCCCGCAGAAAAACCTCTGCAATAGAAAACTGAAATAACACAAATACATATGAAACATATATAGATATACGTATGTATATATGACAAATGAAAGGACTATGGTGCTGTATTTTTTGTCTACAATAGAGCACTGTCATAGAAATAAGCTTTGATGATAAAAAATGACAGTTGTGACGTTACACAACAAAAACTTACACGAACATCACGAATAAAACCTTTTAACAGCATTTTATTTCTCTCTGGGGGTAATCTTGTTAGCGGCTTACTCGTCAGGCTTTGCAGTTTGTGATTTCGTCTTCAGGAAAACACATCTTACGTCTTAAGATGCAGCCCACTAAAATGGGCAACATGCAAAATTTTAGTAGTAGGATTCATTATTGGGCAAAAAAGAATGAAAGAATTATTTGCAAACTACTATTTTGAAAGCAAAATGCAACAGTTCGAACACAATGAGAAACAATTCTTAGGTTATGTGATAACATCTTGAGCGAACTGATATGTGACTATTCGAACCCAGTGATAATGAACTATTCGCGTTTGACAATAATAAATGACACATATTATTCATTCTTTCCTCGCAAACAAGTGCAAACTAAATTTCGGTTTCCATTGTTATTTCCATTTCACATTTGGAAAATTTGTCGCCCTCCCCCTTGATTGGGTATTTTAACATTTTTATTTGCTAAAATTTAAGTTAAGTCTGTTAAGCACAAACGCTTAATACAGAGAATTAAAGTATAATTGAAAGATGACCATATACAGTGATGATAAGGCTAGATGTTGCAAAACCGTACCGATTGTCATGCATGTAAGAGAAATCGGAAAGAAAAGTGCTAGACTACCTTTAATATATTTTATTATTTATATTGTGTTTTATTTTCGAAGGAAAGAATTCATGTTCCAGAGAGGGGACATTCCTCTGCGTCTCTCGAGATTTTATTCATTCTTGATTCTGGAATTTAAAGAGCTCAAGATACGAAAAAGAAACTTTGCATGTGAATCAACAGCATACGTGATCAAAACTTTTAGAACCTGATTTTGATATTTTCGTTTCTTTGCAAAATGGAATCCAGAATTTTACTTATCTAGTCACTTTAAATCTGACTTTGCGAAGGAAACAAATTTCTTGTTATCCCGAAGAAACGAAAAGTAATATAAATTGAAACTTATTTTATTATAGGATATGAAATCTTACGTAAGAAAAAACAAGCATTCACTATTCTTATAATTCCTTGAAGGCACAGTTTAAAATGCCGTGACAAATTCAAATGAAATTTATGACTAATCTTCAAAAGAAATACTGTTTATCTTTTCAGGGGTCAAAGCGAATTAATTAACTAAATAAACAGTTCATAGACTACACATTACCTTGCAAAGAAATAAAATTCATTCCTTTCATGTGCTGTTGCTGTATAATGGCAATCTTATCAATTCAGTAACTTTAAGATTTGGATTCGATTGATGGTGGTAGTACGTTCAGTTTCTCAAGACTATGTGATTATGAACACCCTATAATGTGTGTACAGTGGTGCTCGAATTTGAATCATAATTCATCACCAACGTGAACTAGTCGACTGGCAAATGATTCTCTTCCCTTTAGTTGGGGAAGAGTAAATAGTTAAAGATTTACTTGCATACGGAATGGTAAAAAAAACGCTCTTGTGATATGAAGACCTGGGTTCAATTCTCTGCAAGGCTACATTGAGTGGTTCATGATATATTTTTCCAAAAGTCCTAAAATCTCTAGAAGTTTATATTTCAATACTAATCTAACGTAAAGTAAACTGATATTTTAATTTTACTCTTAAAGTAATTTTAAAGCGAAATAAAATGTTCTAGACTCTGCCTAAAAATTTGTAAATTTGCATATAAGCAAAATAATTGGGATAATGGATGAAAGATTTTTGTCCAGTTGGAATACTTCTAAAGAAAATACAAGTTTATTCAAAATGACTCACATAATTTCAAATTCATAAATTTAGGTTGAAGATATAATTTATTTGGTATATTTGGAGCGTCTAGAATTTCCTTCTTAAATTACAGAATAGTTCTATATCATGTCTGATTGCATGTATTAATTAATTATAGATTTTTACATTTATATTAGTCTGGAAATAATATAAGCCTAGAAATGCATGTACATGGTGACTGAGCACCAGGGTTATAAATTTTTAGAAGATATAAGATAAACCCAGACGACTCAAAAGCACATAACCATGTAGAGTCTTAAATGGCAATCATATTCTGTAGTGTACACAAGAAGCATCAAACTGAAAGGACAGCGCGTAAGTGAATATAGGTTTTAATAATAAATATATATTTATAAGTGTAACAGAGGTCAAAGTATAGGGTATATCTCCCGCTTTCGTAGCATGCCTTCGTGGTGTAATGGTCAGCATATTCGAGAGGTCCGAGGTTCGAGTTCCGACGAGCGCATTGCTCATTTTTCATGTTTCCTGCTTCGAAATAACCTAATGACTATACAAAAGAAGGTGGTCGAAGTGATTTCCAGCTCAAGGAATTACGAATATTTTGGAAGACTACGATCATGTCTCGGAATTCATTGTCAGCTCCTGCAATGTGTGCAGTCAGTTCCTCGGAAGTATCAAACGGGATGACATATAGCAGGTTTCCGTAAGTCTCCAAGAGAAGCAATCAAGATAACATAGACTTTCGCAAAGCAAACAATGGTTATCTGCGTAAATGGGAAGGGATGCCTTCGTGAAAGATTGTTTAAGAAATGCTGGCTCGTATTTATGTTATATAGGAAAGGAAAAAAACTCCCATGCTCCTGGTCCGTGCACTGAGTCTCAAGACTCAATGACATTGCACGTAAGTCCTTCTTTGCACATTGGGCTCCCATGTCTTACGAAATGTAAATAAAATAAATTCGTTGACAGGTTATTTATAAAAAAAAATAATGCGTTATTGTAAAGCAAGGGAAATTGATTTTGTTGCAATCACATTAAAAGAGGAAGGGAATTTTTGAATGGAACAAAAATAACATTTGCAAGAATTCTATGTCAATTAATTGTTACATATTAGTAAATGCACTGAAAAAAAACTTACTACAACTTCTCTGTGAAAAAAATAATTAAACCTTTCAAGTAGAACTTCAAATGGTGAACTGTCGCTTTTGCAGATTTTCTTATTTTCTAGTATTTAGTATTGATATTATTTTCATCATGATAAATAGGGTGTAAAGAAAGCCGTAAAACAATTATTGAGGTTAACGCAGTTTTTATTTTATTATAGTCTTGCATCTTTTCAAGCGTATTTGATTGGTGCCGAAGAGAATAGCAGTAAAATATTTAATCATGCTAAGGGATGTCGTAAGGCAAAAATCTTCAAAAAATGGTGATTTCGGATCTTCGAATTTTCAAATTCTCTACACTTTTGCCTTTCTAAAAATACCACACTTTAATCTCTATGAAAATTAGAATTGTAAAAAGTCTAGTTTTGTAATAGAATGTTTTGATAAATGTGTATTTTTACTTTAAGACGTGTTTCACTCCAAATGTGATATTTTATACTCGATGTACCTTTTCTCAGGAACTACTGCTCCATACGTATGTAAAATGTTTATGGCTTATTTATTATGTTTCATAATGTTTGCTAAAATGAGATTTTTGTAATTAACTGCAAAAACGCATCTTTACTAATTTCTTTTGTGAAAAAAAGTGCTAAATTTTACTATGCCTAATACAATATTCTAAATTTTACTATGCCTAATACAATATTCTAAATTTTACTATGCCTAATACTATACTTCTATATATCTAAACATTTTAAAAATCTCATTTTAGTACAATCAGAAAGGTGTACTTTAATTCGACAAAAAATTGAAAACGTATCTGTAGCAGGTTTGGGGAAAAGGTACATCGAAAATGGCTAATTTAACATGGTCGGTATAGGGGGTTCCGACTCTCCCTAATTAAATTAAAGCGACTCTATTAACATTAATTTCATTAACCTAGAAAAGCGTTAAAGGGCTAAAATTAGGAAACGATTCTTGATGGATTCGGCTCGTACCAGAATTCTGTAGCTATCTGAGCGTTTTCACGGTTTTTCCTTTACGCTACATAAATACGAAACAATTTCTCTTAAAGCACCTCACCCTTTCAAATAAGATATCGCTTGAATGCTTTGCTTGAATGATTACATAGGCTGAACTGTTAAGAACTTTAATTATTTAAACGTAATTTATCCATTTCAGTCGTTCATTTAAAAGAGAAAATTACTTTTATCTGCTGTTTTCCAATAGTAATTATGCTGAGAAGTATTGTTCTGGGTTCAGGAGGAAACTTTTTGAGCATTTACGTAATCCGGTTAAAACCATTTGCCTTGGATTGGTAAAATAGGTTTAAATTCATAGGCATTTTAAAATTCACACTTAAGTTTTATTTTCGTTCGGTTTGAAATTTATGGCCTGTCCAATCTCCCATTTAACTATTAATGACTTATTTTATAGAGAATGTAATCAAATTCACACGACGACCACCTCTTGGAGACGACCATCTTTGAAAACGACTAGAATTTGAGACAGCGGAATTAAATATTGGTAATTTGTAGAGACATTAGGTTATTTCGGAAGCAGGAGTGATGAAAAATGAACAATGCCTTCGCCGGGAATCAAACCGCGGACCGCTCGGTTGCGCGTCGAGCGTGCTGACCACTACACCACGAAGGCATGCGAGGAAGGCTGGAGATATGCCTTATATACTCCCCCTTTTAAAGGGTGACTGGGGTTCAGGGGACCCAATCGCCAAATCCCGGTGGTGGAGAATCATCATCCACCACCTTTTTAGTTTGGGCGCCAGTTGTAAGATCTGCATTAGGATTTTTTTGGAAGCAAAAGAAGGAAAAATGAGCAACACCTTCGTCGGGAATCGAACGACGGACCTCTCGGTTACGCGTCGAGCGTACCACGAAGGTATACGAAGAAGGCGAAAGATATACCTCATAACTTAACGTCGCTGATAAATATGTTTCCTCATGCCATCTTCTGCATGAAAGGAAAACATCTGGAACAATCGGTAATCGTCTTAGAGAATTTTTATTACATATTTAATGCATAAAAATTTCAGGGCATTGTACAGATTCAAGCACATGTATTATGTCAAAAAAGGGATAAAAGCACGGCATTCATCCCATTTAGAAACAGAAATGTAAATATTACACAAAGCTGAAATTCTTACAAATGATGGAAGAATTAAAAACTAAACCTTGTTTGTTCAGCTTGACAATTAAATCTTGTTTAATATTTCTTTTAAGTAGGTTTGGAGAAAAGATTGTTTTTGAAGAAAGTGGGCATGGAATCTAACATTATGTTTTCAGAGATAAATTTCTTTCCATTATTTTAATCCTTCTTCTTTTCTTCTCAGAAATTTTATCGTTGAATAATAATTTCCTAGCAATATACCATTTTCACTGAATTACAAATTCTTCATAAGTTTGTTTCCTATTTTGGATCAGTTTGGCTTATTTGTAAGATATATTATTCTTTAACAGGTTTTACATTGAATGTTAACGAAGTTACTTATCCAGAATAACAATTAAACGTCTGTTTGCATTTGAATAAAAGCACTAATTTTTCGAAAATGAAATGTGCCAGAATTTGACTTCTGTGAAAATGAACAAAAAGGTATACTCTCTTTTTGAATTAAGTACATAATCATCCTTATATGGTCACTGAAGATTTAATAAAATCAATGCTCTACCAGCTTTGAATTTTGTAAAGAAACGTCTATAGGATGGACGTAATAAGGCATTTACAGGTCAAAAAATCAAGTTCAGCACTTCATTATAATGAAACACATTTCTCTTGAATTATTCCAGAGTGTAAAGGAACAGTTTGAAATTCAATGAAAGTATTCTAAATAATACTGGTAATATAAATTTATTAAGAATTCTCTAAGGGTCTGAAGAAAAAGAAAAGACCTCTCTCACCACATTCGGAATACTTAAATATTTTTTTGAACGTATGTCAGTATTTTACTACTTTTTATATTGGAAAATGTTTCATGTCAATGTTTAAATATTTTATTAAATTTCCATTAAAAGTATTATAGCTGGCTTTATATACAAATAACAGTATTCAAATTTTGCCGTGAAAAATGTGCTATTAGTATTTAACGAAAATAAAAGTAATTTTCCCGTACGTTTCCGTTTAAATTTTTCTATACTTTTATGCTTTCCCTTTTTCATCTTTTAAATCTGATTAAATTTCGAAACTGCCCAGGAAATAGTAATGCAATGAGTGTAATTCACAAATGAAAACTGATTTCAAGAAATCCTAGTAACAAAGCTCATTTTGCTGATTCATATATCCAAACCACGCAGTACGTAAAACATCATTTAAGAGAAAATGTATTTTCTTGAAAAAGAATAAAAAGGCGACTAAATTTTGCTTTTAATTTTCAGAGGAGCTAAAAATTAGTAGTTTTAAAAGTAATTAATTAATTTAAATTATTCTTAAAAGAGTAAAACAACAAGAATGCAGTAAATTATTCTTAACAGAAAATAAAATTGCATGTTAGGATAACTGTTTGAAATAATTGAAAAAAAACTCTATCTTTGAAATTGAAATGAAGATTTTTTTAACAAACTTCATATCTTAGTGAAATGATGCTAAACGCTTAGCGTTTTATTGAGAACTGAAAACAATGTATACCTAATCAAGAATTTTATTTCCAAAACTTCGAACAATTAAGTTTATTAAAGTTTTGAGCCAAATTAGCTAGGCCAGATTTGTGTAGTCTCCTGCTTTTAATTTGTATTTTCAATTTTGTTATTTTACTACCCGTAGGTGGCAGAGATTTGAGTGAGCTCAAACATTGAGCTTCCCGTTCAATTCAAGCTTAAATAAAAAGACTGTTTAAAACCTACATAACATTTTGCTGTTTTATTTCAAATGGAGCGATAATTTGCTTGTCAGTATAATAGGCCATGAAGGACTTTGAATTAATATTATACAAACCCAATATACACCCTTAGACAAAAAAAAAAAAAAAAAAAAAA
>KK113488.1:0-73424 GCA_000611955.2 Stegodyphus mimosarum
CAGGTACCCCGCGCGACCAAAATGTGCTCTGTTTAGCGCGCGCCTTCCACCGGGTTAACGTGATAAAATTACTTTGATTGCCGTGAATAGAGGGACGGAGAAAGATTTTTAATGTGAAAAGTTCCAGTAAGTGTGGAAAACAGATGTTTGTGACTGTTAACCTGTTTTCGACTCCCGTATATCCCCCTTCCTCCCCTTTCACACATTCCCATAAGGATTTGAAGTGAGTTACTTGCAGCTGTTAGAAAAAACACGTGGCGTTTCTTGATAGGCTAGACGCTAGAGGTTGTTTATGACTCAATGAAAGAGGCGTATAGTTTGGAGTGTGGATTTCCTTATTTTCTCGTTGTTTGCATTTTTGTTTCAGTTCGTGAAGATACGCTACGCTGATAAGATGGTTAATTCAAAACCATTTCAGATTGTTGAAGAAGCATTGGAATATTTTTATACATTATCAGATGATGATGAGTGTATTGATATTTGTCAACTGCCTCCAGAAGAAACTGGATGTTTGACAGATGAGGAAGACGTAAATGAAGATATTTTTGAGCCTGTTCTGCGAGCGGATGTATGTGGAAAAATCGAAATTCCTAACAAAATAGATGAGGATGAAATATCTCAAGAAATTTCATTCGATCCTCAAGAACCTTCATCTTCAAAGGGAAGGAAGAATTTGAAGCGAAAACTAAACGCGAAAGAGAAAAACATTGAACATCGGAGGGGGAAAAATTAAAATTTTAACAAAATTCTAAAAACTGGCAGCTTTGAAAATATTTGCAAAGTGTTTCCTGAACTAGTTACTTTATCTCCAGTTGAGATTTTTCACAAGTTCCTAACTAGAGAATATTTGCTACATTTAGCAAATATGACAAGTCTTTACGCAATGCAGAAAGGAGAAGTTTTAGCTGTAGATGAAAATGATATTGGACAGTTTTTAGGATTACTGTTGCTTAGCGGGTATCATCAAGTACCTGGCGAAGATTTATACTGGAGCACTCAAGAAGATTTATCTGTCCCAGTAGTTTCTTCTGTAATGCCAAGAAATAGATTTCGAAAACTGAAAAAATATTTTCATATTATAGATAATACCAAGTTGGCATTAGAAGATAAAACAGGGAAAGTTTCTCCTTTTTATGAAGAACTGGAAAAAATTTTCAACAATTTAGCATCTTTCGCTCTAAATTGAGTATAGATGAATCGATGATCCCCTTTTATGGTCATCATTCGGCTAAAATCTTCATCCGAGGTAAACCAATTCGGTTTGGTTATAAAATATGGATGTTGTATTCCAATAACGGCTATCCATACGCAATTAAAATCTATAGCGGGAAAAGTTCAGTAACAGAAAACTCCCCTCTGGGATCTAGAGTTGTGTGGGAACTTTTATCAAGTGTTGAAAATCCAAGTAAGCACGAAATTTTTTTTGATAACTTTTTTTCATCCCATAAACTGTTCACGGATTTATCTGAAAAAAACTTTAAAGCAACTGGCACAATTCAGGATTTTCGGACAGGAAAATGCCCTCTCAAATCTCCAAAGGAAGCTTCAAAATGGCAAAGAGGAAATTTCGATTACCGAAGTGACGGACAAGTTTACATTTGCCGTTGGAAAGACAATTTGTAAGTATAGCATCCAATTATTCAACGCATGAACCTGTCAGTAAAGCTAAGAGATTTTGCGGAGCCAAAAAAAAAGAAAATTGATATTCCTCAGCCGTATCTTATAAAAATGTACAATGAAGGAATTGGAGGAGTAGATTTGCTAGATAGACTTCTTGGATCATATCGACCTACGTTTAGATGCAAAAAATGGTACTGGAATCTATTTAGCAATGCATTAAATATGGCTGTTGTTGCCGGGTGGATTCTACATTCACATTTGCACAAAGGTACAGAAGTAGAACTGTCACATCTCAATTTCAGGAGAGAAGTAACTTTATGTCTGCTTCGCATGAAACCAAAAGTTCATTCAGTTCCTGGACCTCGTGCACATAACTTTGAATCTTTGAGAAAAACAGATTCCCATTATCTTGTGCTATCAACACAAGGACGTTGTGCTGTATGCCAGAAGAACACTGAAAATAAATGTTTTGAGTGCGAGAAAAGACTGCATCAAAAATGCTTTCCTAACTATCATGGACAGTATAAAAAAGACCCAGAACATAAAAACAATTATTATTTTTTGTCTTTATTTCTTGTTTAAAAAATGTTGGTAAATTTCTATTTTTACTTGTATTATTTAACTTTTTATTTACGTAAAATTCTTTTATAAATTCTTGCTTATCAACTATGTAATTTTTGTTTTAATTTATTACGAAAGCTTTTTTCTGTGGAAGCTTCGTATCTTCTCCTAAGAAATTTTCGTGGAGTAGCTTTGCTGTTATAAAGGTGTAGGCTTCCTATTTTTCTGCTTAATCTATGTTACTTTCGAATAACGTTGATGAATTCACTTGCTAATGCTGAAAAGTGCAAACAAAAATGAAGCTTCGAATTAGAATGTCGATAATCATCTTTTCCAAAAATCATGTAAAAAAACTAACTGTTTCCCGCCAATGTTCCATTTATGGAACATGCTATAAATCAATAAAAAATTTTTTTTATTTTTTTTATTTTTTCATAATTTTTGTATTTGAGTTTTAAATCGATTTTTCGCAACAAAACGTTTATTTTACTTTCGCATCATAGTTTGGCGTGTAAAAGGTTGGTCTTAACTACCATCCCCGTTTAATCAACCAACAATCAGGCGCAGATACTAAAGATCGTTCGAATCTAATCAAACTTCTAAAACTTTCTGGCTACTAACTCCTTCTATAAGTTAACCAGTGGCTTAGCTGGAGCTTTTGCTCCTAGGAATGATATCTGAATTTGTCTCCCCTTTTAACATACAAACAAATAACTAAAAAAATCTCAAAGTAATATACGGCGATGTAAATTAAAAATCTATATTTATTTTTGAAGAGAAAGTTTAATTCCAATTCTTTAAAATTGTATTATAATTTTGCTTCTTTTCTTGTTCACAAAACCATAGATGATATCATAGATTACTCGATCGATCCAGCTGGCAGTATAAAAATATTTATTAAACGTAAAATAAACATTTATAGGTTCCTGAATGCTAAATAAATACTTCTTAAATGCAAAATTACTATTAATATAGCTCTAGAGTGCTTTCTAAAAGATTTTCACTTAGAAATTCTTCTCACAACTAGCAGCGCTTAAAAGAATTGTTAGGAATGTTCGCAGTAGTATTACAGTATTTGAAATATTAATCTGGAGATTGTATTTTAGAATAAACTGTCAAATTCAATAGGTTCAATTTTCCCTGTTTCGTTTCCCTAACAATAACAGGAATAGAACTCTTAAACTACTTCTCTCTTAACGAGGAATTCTTCTTCATTAATGCCATCATGATAATAATTTAGCTGATTTCCTAAGTTTTATTCAAACGTTTTCGACGGAGGGTATAACAAGAGTATATAGCCGTTGAAATCTCTTGGTGATTTCTTTGAATACGTTACATCGTGTAAAAACTTTTACTTCTCAAATTAATTCGGTGCGCAATTCAGATTCTCTTTATCTTTCACGTGCCTCGACGATCCACATGAGTATCTCGTATAAAATAACGTTTAATGCGAAATATGCCGTCCGCAAAAGCGAACCGCCTTCTCCGCCCTCTTCAAGTTACGCCTCTGATGGTAACATGTGATAAGCTCTCTGAAACGGTAATTAATAAATATCGGAAGGAGGCTGAGTGCAAGACGAGAGCAAGGATAACGTAACTTAAAAATAATTATGTAAAATACTACCTTACAGAGAAATTTATCAAATTTTGCAAATACGGCACAGAAAAATCGATAAGTAAATGTTATGTGTAATCTTAAAAATAATATAATCTTCAAAAATAGAAAATTATTTAAAGTGCTTTACTTCTCTTAATATTATTAGTGCTAGAGGCGTAATACATTTTCGAGTTATCGTATTGCATGAAATGATAAAGTAACATCGTTTTCATTCGCACATCATTCTCTACAGAGAACTGTAATCCTTTTACGTGCATGGTGAAGCAAATGATTGGGCAATGCAGAGGGAGAAATAGTTCTGGGCTTCATCAAGTCTTTCACACTTATCATGAACGTTTAAATCTGCCATACCCAGTAATCGAATACAGAATTATTAGTTTACTATACCGCAGATTTGATTTTATCTTAGCTGTGGGAAAAGTAACTTCACAAGACTAAGTTGTATTCATTCGATCAAACTAGTTTCATCGAAGGAATGCGTGTTAATCTGAAAATAACATTTTAAGTTAATATTAAAAAGGTATTATACGTGAAAAAAATGTATGGTACGTCAGAAAGCCTTTCAAGAAAGTATACGAACACCGTATCCAATGATATTTCCTAGGAAGACGGATGATCTGTAAATATTTAAGGTAACATTATATCTACGTGTCTCATTGACTATATATCGTCTTTGGATGTACAGACATAATTCTGAAAAGAAACGTGTCGAAGCACGTGAAATATGCTGCTAATTGTTTTAATGTTTAATAGACAGGGATAAAAATATAAGCGGTACTGATATTCACTAAGGCTAAACAGTTATCATCCTTACATTCTTTCTAGGAGGATAACACCATAAGCTTTGTATATTCTGGAGCCATACACATATACACACCCTGTGCTCAAGATTTCATTACCCAACCTTTATTTTCGTAACCACTGTTTGTACAAAAATGCTTAAAATGACGCAAACATTTATTGTTTTGCATTTTTCTATTAAGAATCAGTTTATGAAATTAAAACATTTAACTTTGCAGTTCTACATGGATTTGCTTTATAATATTTCGTATTACTCTACATTACTATCTTTACAAAACTACATAAAATAATACAGTTTTAGACAGAATTTGTATGCACTTTATGCTATCCTCGAAATTTTTATGAAGATATAGGAAGCTGGATATATTTTACCCGCTTTCCAATTATGATAAGCTTTTGGCTCCAGTAAGCACAATACGATCAGAATCTTTACTTTTCGGACAAATTCTGGATTTGTTATCCTCGATACACTTGATGCAGGAAGGAAGGGTTAGGAAGATCACTATGATCTCTGCGTATGATAAAGCCTTTTGACATTTGAAACATTAGCAAGCCAAGTCTTCCCTTCTGTATTTCAGTTTTGATATTTAGTCGAATTGGGTACAATAAATGAAATATCTGATTGTTCAGTCTTTCCAAAGGCAACAATACTTAACGGCAACTTGATAGTTTCCGTGCAATGCAGTGCTTAATGGCAACAATACTTAATGGAAATCTGGTAGTTTCTGTTCTTAATGGAAACTAGATAATTCTAAGTTATACAAGTCACTTGATTGACAAGTGTAACTGTGAAGTTGAGTTATAGAAGATCGATAGAAACGACCTCGGTGGAAGCGAATTTAAATTCAGGTCTGAGGACAATTTTGATTTTTATTAATCGAAATGGAAGTAGGGGTGAAAAGGCAATCTTTTTGTTGTCAAGAAAGACGGTGAAAATGCGATTATCATTTAAGTTTTTAAGAAAATCTGTTTTTCATTTTCAAAGATCTTCTTCCCTCTAAAATCCCAAATTCGAATCTGGTTGATAAAATCACTTACCTTTTACGACTAAATTTTTTCTTCTTGAATAACGATTGCAAGGAGAAAAAGAAATCTTTCTCTTGATTAGGATCTGATCCCTTATCTTCTTTTCTGCCAAGCTGAGCTGCGGAGAGAGATGAATCGTTGGATTAAATCTCAGTGAGAGCAGTTTCCAGAGGAGAGAAATCTTCTGTTTGTGTTCCTCAATTGTAATTTTAGTCTTAAAAAGCCTAGAAAGGAAAACCTTTTTATTGAACATCTTACAAAGCAGTACGATCACTGAGTTTACTGCGGTAAAATTCGTCTTCATCGGAATCAATTTGCTTGTCCAAAAAAAAAGATATACAACAGATCGCAAGATCTTCCTATATACACGAAGCTATGCCTTATATGCTATTCCTTATATACGAAGTTTTGTCGGTAACGGACCAGTACATATTCTGTTTACTGATCCAGTCATTGGCTGAA
Organism: Stegodyphus mimosarum; assembly: GCA_000611955.2. Classification (NCBI taxonomy): domain Eukaryota; kingdom Metazoa; phylum Arthropoda; class Arachnida; order Araneae; family Eresidae; genus Stegodyphus; species Stegodyphus mimosarum. The sequence goes on from KK113488.1 coordinate 6,089, forward strand.
AGATTAATATTTTTCACTTATTGTGGCTAATTGTTAGATTATCCGGTCAGTCTCGATAGGCACTCTCTCTTTCAAAAGCATTTCTTGACATCAACGATTATTAATATCGTCGAAACGGTACTGAGTCATGTAATGATTCATTTCGTGTTATCTGACTCGTGAGTAAATAAACGACTCATGAGTAAGCAACTATTTCTTTCTTCCAAATGCATACCTTTTCGCTTTCTCTATAAGCTTCGCCAACCCGGTGATGGAAATAAAGGTAAGGAATGCTGCACTCACTTAGCAACCAACATCAATCCTGTATGATGCTCATACTCTGCTAAGCCACAAATGAATATTTGCATTATTTCTTTTTACAAGACATCCTTATTTTAATCATATGAATCTCAGAATTCAATATATTTACAGCCAGTTCCATGATGAAACTGGAGTTACTGAAGACTAACTGCACGAAAAATAAATATGCGGTTGCTATTGAATTGAATGACATATCTCATAGAATCCCTCCACAAGGAGTTCATATTTTTGTGAAGGTAATTCATGTAAATAACCTCGAATCCCTAACTTGTATCTAAATGTAGACCAAGGCTTGTTGGAAAAATAAAATAATAGCACTTAAATTCCGAAGTAAACTGAACGATATGCGATGACAATAATCAACAGCAAAATGTCGTAGATGCACTGAGAGGAGAAGAAAACTGTTTTATTTCTTTTTTTTCTGCATCGACAGAATACTGGTCCGCTGGATTAGAGGATCATCAGCTTGTTGGATCCCGTCGTTGGAATAATAATAACGAAAACAATATCTAAAAAAACTTTATCTTAATGCCCGTTCTCTGGAAATTGAAAATAAAAAGTAAATGATGTTAGAAAGACGGTAACAAGAAGGGAATGCATATGATGGGAACACAACCATTATAATGTTATGGTATGCGTCGAGCACACAAATTTAATAGAGCCAGGGTGTGACTACAAGGACGGATGAATCAATGCAAGTGTTTAAACATTACGTGTCGAAGAAGAAAAAAATTGTAACATTAAGTGATAAAGAATGTATATATATATATGTACATTATTCCAAACACGAACCTCCACGTAGATTTTACCAGTCTTGATGGAGGGTGTATGACCATATGCCACAGAAACATATTTAGATACCTTTCCATACCAACACCCAATCTAGCCATTTGTATAAGTTTTGTGGTTTCAGCGTGTTTTCTTCGGTGGGCTCTAACTTCATTACCCAAAAGTGTATACAATATTTGCATTGCATAGTACTTGTTTGTCTGTATTACGTACATTTGCCTCATAAAAATTTCCTTAACTAAATGCTCTCTACTACTTTTAGAGTATCTTCGATTTTCCTCCTCTGAGCTGCTTAATCGATACAACTTAAAACTGCGGTTTTGCAACTATTGCGGACCTGAGAATAATACATGAAATCTTGAAAAAAGTTATATTTCAAATTTTCGCACACAGAAATAATTTTTAACACTTTCGCTTTTTGATATCTACAGTCAGTAGTACTCAGAAGATGCAAAAATAATTGAAGTTACAGTCTTTGCTCTTAATATATAACCCAAGCACTTAACTTACTGGAACGCCGCCCACTAAGGTAAGAACATGCGGGTAATTAATAATTAATATCGCTTTATTTGTAAGAACAGTAAAAAAATAATTGTTTAGCGTAAAGCATCTCATCATTTAAGTCACTGACAAAGACAACATCTGCTTTCTCAGATTAAACTTAGTTTCACTTCCGTTTAATCCATTTTGCATTTTGCACGCATGATGTAGTTAATAAAAAATAATTGAAAGGTGTTCGATAGAAGCAGGTAAAATTGAAAATATGTCTTGTAATTAACCTTATTGTTGAAGCTAACTTATTTTAATGATCTGAATACGTTTTACAAATGATGAAATGTGAGTAACGGTGTAAATATATTGCGATTTAACTTATCTTTGCTTGTGATGAATGTTTCGATTATTAAGAATGGTTTTAAGGGTCAAAATTCGAATTTGTATTCTGTTAATAAAATTAAAATAATGCATTGTTTGAATCAAAGAAAAGCTTTTGAATTTCTAACGAAAAGCGTATTTTCCTATAATATAAATCAGAATTGAAACTGGATTCATAATCATTAAGGAAAGAATTTAACTACATGAAATACTTTCTGTGATCAACTTCCCAAATGCTACCAATCCTCTGAATACAAATGGATAAGGGAGATGGATAACCATTAGTACAGCATAGCCACACTATTTTTCTTTGCCTGGAAGCAAAAATCGCTTTTTCATTCTCAGCAAATATAATAAGGAAGTCATTTTTTTTACGTAATATCTAAATGTAAGCAATGCAGATTCAAAAATTATATAATCTATTATTTTATTACTTATCAAATGCCAGGCCATTGATCATCAGGTCATTAGGCAACGAGCTCTCCAATACTTTTTTACAATACAATTTAAACTCTTAAGTGCAGAGCACACGTCCAGATGAGCAGCATCCATGATTTGTTCAGAATCGCATAAAGCACATAAAGGAGAGGAAGTCAGGTTAAAACGAAATAAATGAGCACCAAGGCAGTCATGATCAATCAATAGTCTAAACTCAGTCACAGCAGTAGCACGAGGAGAGTCCGAGACACAATCAGTTTCCAACAGCACCCTCGCTGATTTATTTTCCGAAACACTATCAGCATCATTACAAAAAGATTTTTTTATAAATCCTATTAATTTCAAGTTTAGCAGAATAAAGAGGTAGTCTCTGGAAGACCTCTGAAGAATATCCGTACCTTTTTTTTTGCCAAAAGGTCAGCCATCTCGTTTCCCCAAAGGCCACAATATGATGACACCCACTGGAAAGCAACCCCTTGCTTGAACTCTGCTCAACATCTTCCTGCAGCACTGAACGCGAGCACATTGTTTTCCTAGGTTACTCGCTGTGACATGAAGAGCTGAACTTGAGTCTGATAAAATTACAACTTTATCAAGAGAACAGAGACGGGCAGAAAGCTGTTGTAGGGCTAAATAGATGGCCTCGACTTCACCATCAAAGTGGGTTGTATGGGAGCCCACATGTAGGTAAAAGGAAACCAGATCACAGAAGACGCCAGCACCAGAGCCCTGGGAGAAATCCAAAAGGAAACCATCAGTATAAACATGAAGCCACTCACTAGGAGGCTAACGAGTATTAATGGTTTCCGAAGTGATGGCATGAAGAGCAGTTGGGCATAGGTCCCTTTTTCTCACATTTAAGGTCAAGTCTAATCTGACATCGAGAACCACAAACTCCAGTGGATTTAAATGAAATCCACTGGATTTCTCTTAATAGGATTTTAATATAATCTATTATTAACTTAATTATATAAATTATAATATAATCATGTGATTATTTAAAATTGTGTAATTAATACCTACTTTTTATTTGGCCTAAAAATAAACACACGTATTCTTTTTTCTTTCATTTATTTTTTCGATAGCACACCTATGAATCTAGTTATACTGCATTGTGTTCCCTTTCCCGACAAACTAAATTCAAGAATTTCTCTTTCACGCTCTGGCTATATTATACATTTTGATGATAGCTGAATTCAAAAAATAAATACTGAAAAACATTTTTAATTGGGTATAAAATTTGGCTACATTGTTTCTGGAATAAAACTTATAGCATTCTATTTACATATAAGCTAAAAGGAAGTTTTAAAAGATTTTGTGTAGCTAATACCATACGTATGTACCCTATTCTCGAAACGTTTTTACTAGGCCATTGTCTCGCAACCTTTGGTGATAGAAATTTCCAACCGAACAAATACACTCACGTTTGTGAAAATTGCAACACCATGAAGGACTTACGCGAGTGAGCTGAAATTTTCAGGAAATGCAAAGTAGCGCATGATATGCAAATGATTCGAATTGCAAATCCGTAGCGCATGCGTATGCTGAGCAGCGCCCTCTGAACGGCTGATGGATCCGAATAAATAGAAGGCTGTAGCGAGGCGTGTATGGTTATCGGTGGTTATCTGCTAGTGGTAAACGTTAACTCAATCTGTACTTATGCCTCATTAATTACGAATTTATTAATTTCTCAGTTTAACATCCAACGGGGCTGAACCTTAAATTGTTTTCGAGCGACCGCCGGAAGCCGAATCATATTGAATTTTATATCGCTGGAAAGAGGACCTTACAAGGAGTATATGCAGACCAGTTTCAAGACAATTGGTTAATTATACCGCTAGTAATTAATTTTTAAAGTAAGTGATTCTGCAGCCACGAGGTGTCCGTGACCCTCGACCTTTTCAAGCGATCCAACGACCACCTGCAGTCCAGCGACCCCCCGGCGTCAGCGACTTCCTTTCTATCAACAAAGGGGAAAGAAGACCAACAAAAGGGACTGTGTTTTAATTCGTCTTTTCGCTAATTAGGCAACTAACTGAAGTAGCTCTTCGGAACCTTCAGTTTTGGACTCCTCATGTGACAGGGATTACAGGGATATAAATTTCAAATTTTTTGGACGACTACAACCCGAGTTTTCATTTTCTGTGACTTTATTTTGGACAGGATTTTCACCTTCGCGCCCCTGTGTTTACGTACAGTGTTTACCTGATTTATGTCCATCTCTTGGATTACACAGTGACAATATATGAACGATTTCTGCAGAAACTCATTATACAGAAGAAGAGCAGAGAAAACAGCGGCCAAGTGTTAATTCGCTTACCGCGGCTGCTTATAGATAGTACAGAGAAGGTTAGCAACCAAGGTAGGATTGCCTGTTTCTAATTAAATCAATTAGTTTAATTAAGAATCGCATTACTTATTGGTTAAACTCGGCTAATTTTAGTCATTAACTTCATATTATAAAATAGGCTTCAGGTATAACACCGGATACTGTATAATTATCAAACTATGTCAATTTGTGTCATTTTGTGCTATCTAATAATATCTATTACTGCTATGTTAATTTAATTACAGTTTCTAACGCTACAATTTTGCTGTGATCGTGTGCATTTAATTTGTACTCTGCACAGAAGGCTCTAGCTCCCATTACAAATCTGTTTTATTTACCGCAGTTCAAACTGGCTCATTAATTATATTAATTGCCAGTATAATTCTCTTGTATCAGCATTTGATAATATGTTTTTACGGAATGCATAAACAATAGCATTTCTTATCAGAGCATTATGATTTAGTTTCTCTGTACTTTCTTCTAAACTTTTATGCGTGGTAATTGGCTTACCAGCGTGTTTTAATTAGGCAGTAATTAAACATAAATAGTAATACTATATTATTTGTGTGTATCCCTGTGCATATTATTTATTCCGTGAATGTATAATAGTACTATTACAGCATTCTGGTCACTTTTTGATTATTCTATTTTATTAATTAGCATTAATTAATTTGTTGACCATTACAAATTTCTTCGAATAAGAGCATTAGCGTTACTTAAAGTGCAAGTGTGTGTGAATTACGAGCAGAGTCAGTGTCACAGTGAAATTTTACTGCAATGAAAGTGAATAAGTGATTATTAAGTGCTTACAGTGATACGTGTGCAAGCAGTAAGTGCACAAAAAGTGCATTAGTGATTAGTACTGATTAGAGTTAGTGTCACAGTGAAATTTTACTACAGTGAAAGTGAATAAGTGATTATTAAGTGCTTACAGTGATAAGTGTGCAAGTAATTAGCGCACAAAAGTGTATTAGTGATTAGAGTTAGTGTCACAGTGAAATTTTACTACAGTGAAAGTGAATAAGTGATATTAAGTGCTTACAGTGATACGTGTGCAAGTAATTAGTGCACAAAATGTGCATTAGTGATTAGTGCTGATTAGAGTTAGCGTCACAGTGAAATTTCACTACAGTGAAAGTTAATAAGTGATTATTAAGTGCTTACAGTGATACGTGTGCAAGTAATTAGTGCACAAAAAGTGCATTAGTGATTAGTGCTGATTAGCACAAGTGCATTTACGTTCAGAGAGTGCATTTACGAGCAGAGTAAGTGTCACAGTGAAATTTTTACTACAGTGAAATGTATAAGTGATCTTTAAGTGTAACAGTGATACCTGTGAAGCGACTTCTGTGTGTCTCTATGTGATTTTACTCTTTGCATCAAATTCAGTGCGCCATCTCAAGTCCACAACTGTTTCTCGCATTGTATAGTGCAAGTGATTGCTACTATGACACGGCCATCAACCTCAGTGGCTGAGCACGACAATTCTAACTGCGACTCTAATCCGGCAACTCTTGCTGGCTCAGAATTAGACTATCACACAAAAATCAATAAGCTCTGCGAAAGTCTTAGAAAAACAGCCTCCATACAAAGACGAGGCAGATACCTACTTCCTTCAGACGTAAAGGTATCTCTCCTGGATTTGATAGACGCAGTGCACACTTTGGCACTCGAAGGTCCAAATTACATACCGAAACCTGAAGCAGCAGACGCCTGTACCAACACTCCCTCCATAGTCTGTTGCGGTTCATTGCACGGCACAGCTCCCAACGATTCATCAGCGCTTAGCGATACCGTCGTCAGAGTCAAAACATACGCGCAAGCAACCAGACCGAAGCCAAAACATACAGTTTTAATTTATCCCTCTGAGGGTACTGCACAGGGTAATAAGGACCTAAAAGCTGTCCTTAACGAAAATTTCCCTATTCAGAAGCTTGGAGTTAAAATCTCCTCCATTAGAAATCTACAGAAAGGAGGACTAGCTGTAGACTGTGTTTCCAAAGAGGACGAGACCAAGCTCACTAATAGTTTACAAAGCACGCAGGGACAAGTAATAGTCAAGATCAAGCAACCACTGACTAGACTACCACGAGTGGCTATCCACAACGTATCTCCTGACGTCCAGCCAGAAGAGATAGAAAATGCACTCGCCTCAGAACTCCACCTCACCAAAACAACAGCCAAAGTCATGTACCGACTCAAGGACAGAGGAAACACCGTCAAATGGATACTTGAATGTCAACCAGCGGCATTTAGAAGCCTCCTCCAGTCAGCCAAGCTCTTCATTGGGTGGAGAGGACATAGGATTGCTGAGCACTTCGACACAAAAAGATGTTTCCGATGCCAGGAGTTTGGCCATCTGCAGCAAACATGCACCAATAGAATCTACTGTGCCTTCTGCTCTGGAAGTCACAGTGTTAAGGACTGTCACGCCAGCAGGCCAACATGCATCAACTGTTCAGACGCCAACTATAAAACGCGCAGCACAATGCCATGCAACCATCCGACCTATGATACCAACTGCCCAACGTATGGACGATACATCGAACGCGTCAGAAGGAGTACTCTCTATGAATAATGAACAAGAGCCGAACAGCACGACAACAGTACAAGCGATACGCGGGCCAACCCAAGAAACTTCAAGTGCGGAAGCTAATTCTAATCAAGCACAGATAAAGTGCACACAAATTAACTTACAACGAGCGGTAGCCGCGACCACGCAGGTAGTCCAGCATGCTATTCAATATAACTTAGATTTCTTGATAATTCAAGAACCTTATTGTCGCGAGGGACAAGTGGCAAGCCTACCAATGGCATGGAAAATTTTTCAGAAGAAAGCCAATGCAGAACAAGCACCACGGGCAGCCATTGTCTGCTGCAACCCCTCCTGGTCTCCATACGTAGTAACCACAGAAAGAGACTTCGTTACTATTCTAGTCATCTTTAAAGAGCAGCAATTCCTCCTAACCTCCGTCTACTCCCCGCCCACGGAAGGTCTTACGGATGTGACTTGCAACTTTATACGAGTGAAACAGAAATGCCCAACAGTACCTCACGTCGTTGGAGGAGATTTCAATGCACATAATACTATATGGGGCTACCAAGACACAACGCCTAAAGGGCGAGACATGGAAGACTTTATGGCCTGTCACGATCTACATTTACATAATAGTCAAGGGGCACAACCAACCTATGACAATACCTATCATAAAGGATGGCCTGATCTTACACTCTCAACTGCTAATTTCGCCAACAACTTTAGCTCTTGGGATGTTCTAGATGATGAGAGTAACTCAGATCATCGATACATCCACTTCACACTAACATTTGAAGCCAGCATTAATATCCTCCAGAGATTCAAACTACCGGGCGGAAAGATACGACGACTGAAGAATGCCTTTCAGGAGCTGCTCATCAGAGAAGAAGACATACTAGAAGAGCTTCCCAACTCCCAAGAACTGGATGATTACACAGACCACATTCTGTCATTACTCAGACAAATATGTCAGCAGATCCTCCCTACAAGGACCGCCAAAAAACTCCAAGGCATATCCTGGTGGACGGGAAGACTGAGAGAGATGAAACAGAGGTGCAGAGCTCTGCGCCGCCGCCTCAGATCTGCTACCAACGAAATTGTAGCTTCCAACATCCTTACGGCCTTTCGGCAAGAAAGGGCCGCCTACAAGAAAGCAATTCTTGAAGCTAAAATTAACAGCTGGAGATCTTTCTGCACCAGTAACAGTAATCCATATGGAATTTTACACAAACTGGCAACGCAGAAGATCTTTCAACCAGCGCAAGTACCAGTTCAACCAACAGCACCACATACTATGGACGTAGCGGCCTCCACCGCCAAGGAACTTTTAAATGCTATCTTTCCCACAGATGATACACAAGCAGATACTTCAGAACAGAGGCAAATTAGAGAAGATACAAGCTCGCCATGCACACCGAACGATATACAGTTTTCTGCACAGGAGATACGTAATATATTCCGGTATCTGCCACTAAAAAAGGCCCCGGGTCCAGACGGACTCGATTACGCAATTATCAAAGTTGCATATCAGGCACGACCATCCTACTTCCATAAATACTACAACCAGCTTCTGCATTATAAAATATTCCCCACTGCTTTCAAAAAAGGCAATGTGGTATTATTTTTAAAAAAGGATAAAGACCCCCTAGTATCGAGTTCCTTTAGGCCAATTTGCCTTCTGTCGGCGATGGGAAAGATTTACGAGAAGCTCATCGTCAACAGGCTAAAATTTCATCTACATCAATACCAAAGCATTAGCCCAAGACAATTTGGCTTCAAACAAGGCAGTTCTACCATTCATGCCCTGCAGCGAATCCATGAAGTCATAATTCAGAACAAATCGCAAGGCTACCAGACGGCTTTTATATCGATAGATTTGCAAAGTGCGTTCGATACCCTCTGGTGGCCTGCCATCAGGCAGGCCCTCAGAGAGGCAAGATGCCCAAGAAATATCTTTCAAGTTCTGGACAACTATCTGGCAGACCGGCAATTGATGATCTCTAACAACAGTAGTACTGTTTCAATAACACAAGTGAGAGGATGTCCACAGGGGTCCTGTGCAGGGCCTCTGCTATGGAACCTCACCTTTAATAAAGTCTTAGAGGCAAGGTGGCCACAACATACTGTGTTAGTTGCATACGCGGACGACGCGGCATTACTGGTCAGAGGCCGCACACGCGCCGAGCTTGAAGCCCATGGCAGCGAGTCATGCACTATCTTTGCCAACCTCTGCGAAGAGCTAAAACTCAAAATATCCACCACAAAGTCCACTGCTATCATCTTTCCAAGAAAGGGTACAAATCCAACACGTAGCCCATGTATCAAACTACAAGGCCGGAATATTAAAGTCGTAAAAACTTTAAGATACCTTGGGGTAATATGGGACCCAGGTCTGACTTGGCTTCCGCATATCCAGGCACAAAAGATTAAAACATCTGCAATTGCCAGGAGATCACGACAATTCCAAGGCCGGAACTGGGGACGGAATCCCCACATTCAAAAGGTACTTTATAAATCTGTAGCTGAGAAGGTGGCACTCTATGCGGCAGCTATATGGGCACAACCCATGACCGCACGCAAGGTTAAGCAACTCCTATCACTACAGCGCCCATTCGCCATAGGCTTATGCAGAGCCTACCGCACCACTGCAACTTATGCAGCACTCACCTTGGCAGGCATCATACCACTTCATATCCAAGCGGAGCTAGAAGCCACATATACTAAAATAATACATATACGGAAAGACGCAACCTTTGCAGGCACCTTACATAGCCCTGCAAATTACGAACATCCATGTACTCCTCTCCACACGCACCCAGCACACAAGGGACGTGGCATTCACACTGTCCTCAAACCGTCACGAAGTCAACCAGAAGGAAACCCTAATATGCACGCGTTCTACACAGATGGCTCGAAAACTGCTGAGGGTGTAGGTAGTGCCTTTATATACTACAGGCAAGGCCATGCTGCACACCATTGGAAAGGGCACCTCAATCCAAATAATAGCATTTTTCAAGCAGAAGTAGTTGCCATAACAGCTGCCATTGAATACGTGGCGCTCAACAACATCACACATGTGCAGCTTTATACAGACAGTATGTCGACACTGCTTGCTCTTGACAAACATAGTCACGCCTTCCCGCTGATCATACGACTGCAGCATATCCTAAAAGATAATCGGCACGCACATGTTGACCTAGTATGGATTAAAGCCCATGCAGGTAACATGGGTAATGAGACAGCGGATGAACTCGCTAAAGAGGCTGCTTCGAACCAAAATGCCAGACCGATATCAGTATCAGCACCACCATCTTTCCTCAAAAGACAACTGCGAAATGCCGCTACCCAGTGGTGGCAAAGAGAATGGGATCAGGGCGACACGGGAAGGAGAGCGCATAGCTTCTTGCCAAAAGTAACCACGGAGCGCCTTATGGCAATTGCTCCCCTTACCAACTTCATTACTGGTCATGGTCCCTTCCCGGATTACTTCTACCGCCGCACCATCTCAACCACGGATCGCTGTGTTTGCGGGGGTGAAGGGTCACCGGACCATTATATCTTTCAGTGCCCACTCACGGAACAGTTCCACTTCCCGATACCAGCCAATATCTCAGCATTTCACAAGTTCCTAGCCAAAAACAGAGCGGCCATAAATAAAATCTGCAAAATAATAACCACCATTGCAGCATATGGCCAGGACCTCTGTCAACCAGAGTAATATGGCTTACATGCATTACTTGCACTGATATATGCACTCTAATGCTCTACCATCTAATCCCTGACTGCATAGGGAGCATCTAATCTCTGACTGCATTGAACACCATTTTTAGGTGTTTAACTTTCTTCTTTTGTTATAACCTATTAAGTGTTTTTTTTTTTTTAACCGTGCCTGTATGTTAATTCAAATGTACTTCAAATGCCAGATGTCAAACAGTTGCCCCTGTATGGCCATGTATCCACACTTATAACTATTAAATAAACTCCAGGGGAGGACGCGGGACATATGCCTGTTAACCTCTGTTAAACTTCAGGCGTCCCCGTCCTCCGTCACCTGTCACCTGTACTTATGCCTCGTCGACGAAAGAGAGCGAGATTTGAACAACTTACAGAGTTTGAACGAGGGAGAATCATCGGCCTTCGTGAAGCTGGATTGTCGTATCGTGCAGTAGCCTCTCGTGTGCAGCGTAACAGCAGCACAGTGATGCGCGTTTGGAAGCAGTGGACGGACGAGTGTCGGACAACTCGGAAATCCGGGAGTGGACCCCGAAATGTGACGTCAGCTCGCGATGATAGACACCTGGTCCGCATGGCGCGGACGGACCGTACAGCTTCCTCTAGACAATTGGCAGCACTGTGGTCAATAGCTACAGGTGTTTCATTGTGTGCTTCATCAATTCGTAGACGTCTGCTGCAGTGTGGACTGCGCGCACGGACTCCTTTATACAGGATCCCCCTAACGCACGACCATCGCCGCCTGCGGCTACAATGGGCCAATCAGCATAGAGACTGGCGTGCTGATTGGCAGCATGTCGTGTTTTCTGACGAATCCCGCTTTAATTTGTGGTACCATGATGGCCGCATTCGTGTCAGACGCTATGCCGGTGAACGCCACCTTCCGGAGTGCATTATCGAACGCCACAGTGGACGAACACCCGGAGTTATGGTCTGGGGCGCCATAGCATATCATAGACGATCTCAATTGCTACGAATTGTGGGCAATCTGAACAGCAACCGGTATATCCGTGAAGTTCTACAGCCCGAAGCTGTTCCCTTCCTTCAAAGCTTGCCAGGCGCTGTATTTCAACAGGACAATGCCCGCCCTCATACTGCTCGGATTGTTAAATCCTTCTTTGCAGCGCAGCAGGTACAGCTTCTTCCTTGGCCTGCGTGTTCCCCGGATATGTCGCCAATTGAACATGTGTGGGATGTCATTGGTCGGCGTCTTGCTCGTGATCCTCGTCCTGTTGCGTCTGCAGACGAACTTTGGGTACGCGTACAAACGATATGGAATGCTCTTCCTCAGTCAGACATTCAAACTTTGTTTGACTCCATGCCACGTCGTGTAGCAGCACTTATTGCGGCGCGTGGTGGCCACACAAAATACTGATTCTGATCTCTTGTTCTTGTTTGTTTGCTTTGAACATTTAATCATTTATTTGTACCACTACCACTCAACTGTGTATTAAATTGCATTTAATTATGACGATTCCTTCTTGGTGTTGCAATTTTCACAAACGTGAGTGTATTTTAACTGACCCACATATTCGTATATATTTTTGTAATTTTAAATTTAAATAAATCGAGTTTCCAAAAATTAAGGTATAGAACGTTTTATATGTTTGCCCAGTTCCTGTATTCAAATTTAGAAAAATGCTACACTCCTTATGAAATATAAAATATAAAATGGCTGATTCCCGCATGCAAAAATTAACCAAGATATTCGATAGTAAAATAGGAGATCATATTTAGTGGTTGTAAACAAATTCAAGAGATTAGTATTTGCATTTTTATTTAATTAGAAATGAAGTATACCTCTAGGAAAATATTTCTAATGTTAATAGATTAGGTGATGAGAGCATTTCTTTGCATGTTGTTTTAACTATTTTTTTTTGAAATAAGAGATCTTATTAATTTATTATCCAGCAGAATTTTCGCACTAAGAAACACAGGCAATCATCATTATTGTCATGTTCCCAACTAGTTTTACTTATTTGCATTAATCAAAAATGAAAAACACCATTACAAAATTGATAAACTGTTTGTCTGAGAAATCTTTCAACATACTAGTTATAATAAAATTATTTATTAAAGAAAGTTATAAGGGATTTCTCCCGCCTTCTTGGCATGCCTTCGTGGCGCAGTGGTCAGCCCGCTCGGTGCGTATTCAAGAGGTCCGTGGTTCGAGTCCCGACGACTGCATTGCTCATTTTTCATCTTCTGCTTTCGAAATAAACCTATTGTCTCTACAATGGCGCCCGAACTAAAAAGGTGGTGGAGGATGATTCTTCACCACCAGTATTTGGCGACTGGATCCTCTAATCCCCAGTCGCCGTCTAAAAGACGGGGTATATAAGGTATTTCTCTCGCCTTCGTGGTGTAGTGATCAGCACCTCTCCGCGTATTCGAGAGGTACGTGGTTCGAGTCCCGGCAAGGGGATTGCTCATTTATCATCTCCTGATTTTCAAAAATATCTAATGTCTCTACAACGTTACTCACTAATTTTGCAAGAAAGAATATCACTGAATGGCATTTAAGGAAGTAAATCAACATCGAATTACTTTAATTTATTTAATTTATTAATTCATTTATTTACCAGTTTTTAAAAACAAGTTAAAAATGGCATTGAAAAGTGCAAATTTTCAAGTAAAATATCTCGTTTAAATTTTATCCTAAGGAAATCGTATATTCCTGTTCTACTTTTTCTAATAAGTATAAAAGTTTCCTAAATATAAATGTAGAACTTTAGGAAAAGAGTAAACCCTTTTATTCTAACTTTCTTGTATATTTTTGTGCTGCCACACTTTTATAGCTATTGGTTATAACAAAAATTTTATAGATATCCGAGAATCTCATCTGTCGGATGTGATGTATGATGCGCTGTCTCCTTCGGAAGGTGATCTGTGTATTCACATTGCTCTTGCCATAATATGAAATAATTCTAGGCTCCCTAATAGAATACGTGCTTGAGAAACAGAATTTCGGGGTTGTCTCATGAATTATCTTATCCCCATGTATGTCCTTTGATGCTTTTTTGTAAAGGATATGCTGGGGCAAAATCGAACATGGATAATAGACACTGGGCATATTTTGACTCAAACTGATGTCGTTTACACATGCTATGAACAATAAAATTTTCCAGACGTAAGTTTGGTAAGAAAAAACATTTCTTGTTGTTGATAATACATCTGTGAACTTTGGGTTTCTTTTTTCTCAGTTCGTTATTTTGAAAAACAGTTTATCTAGCGTATTAGTGTGATAAGACTGTAACTGTTTACCTAGGAGTGAAAATCTGGTGTCCTTTTCTCTCATCCCTGTTCTGCCTTATAATGCTGTCAAATAATATTCGAATGCAAATGAGAAGTTGACGATTGGCAAAACTTTTTATTTTTCTTTTGTAACTTTCTTTTTTACCATAGATTGCATAAAGTGAAAGATCAGTAATAAAAATTATATGCATAATTGGGTTTCTATTGCTTAATCATTTCGTAATTAAATTTAAAATATGTTAACTAGCTGTATACCCGCTCCGTCAACTTAATGACACTACGGGGACTGATACACAGTAACACACAGAGGCCACCCTTATAGGATGGTAGTAGTAATGGGGGGCGCAGCCCTCCGGCCCACCTGACTGGAATGCTCCAGTCGTATGGCTCAAATTAAGAGCTAGCCCATCTAACAACAAACAATGAAGACAACGGTCGGTCCGGCCGTGTCCAGAATAAAATTATGTAAAATACAACGATGTAATAACTATCATAGTATAAGCCGAAGCCCCAGAAAACCAAAGCTTCAAGAACCGGGCAACAACAAAAAAAAGGTTAGTATAATGTGAACAAATCAAACCAAAAAGATACATTTTAGTATGGATGCAATTAAAAGACCGATCCATCCATTCATACCAACAAAACTAAAGAAAATCATAAAATCACACCGTTAGTTACAAGAAAAAAAGAACATACAACATGTAACCATACATATTACAAACAAACCAGGGAACTACCAATAAAAAAAAAGGGAAAATCCCAAAAATCATAACTAAAAATCTCAAAAACAAAATGTATATGTCTGTGATTTAATCGGTACAATCAAACACAATAGGCCTCAAATCCAAAACAAAGAACAAACATATAGGATGGTATGACACGCTGCCGAATCCCGAAGTCCCGCAAATCCGAGACCCTCAGCTCCCTAGACTTCCTCTTGTTACCCACCGCTAAAGTGGCCAGCCAAGACCACCGTCCCAGTTTTTAGAGACCTCAGCGGGGTGGGTTTGAGAACTTGGAGCTTTGACTGGCCGTTGAATGGTGCTACCTGGCAGTACTACGCAGGCAGTCCCTTCCTTCAGGCTTTACACAGATTACCGAGAACAGCGTGGACCGGACGTTTAATGGATCGGGCGCTATTCGGCTACTGATACCCTAGTTACAGGGACTTACGCCGCTCGGGCCTTGACAGGTGGAGATGAATCCCACCTCACGGACCATCGGGAACCGCCAAGCGCATGAATTTTGTACCCCCGTGGCCGAGAGTGCCTAGGTACAGATCGTAGCCAGTAGCTTCGCAGAGTACTCTACGTCGACTCCGAGGGAGGGTAAAATGCGTTAAGGGTTATCTGACTATTTTTACAAGGAATACCCTTCTCACTTCTTACAGAAGTTTTAACGTTGTAACATGGTGACTTTGTGTAACGCAGTTAAAGCTGTTTGAAAATAGAGTAAAGATCACAATGTTATTGCTATTTTGAATTAATCATGCAAAAACAGTACAAGTGTACTGTACCACACAAGAGTAAAATTCAGATTTATCACCTTTAAAAAAGTACAGTCATTTTTAAGTCTCAAGAAAAGGGAAGAACAGGCCGAGAAACAAGCTGATGCATAGATAAATATTAAACAATAGAAAAGAGTTCCGGTAACCTGAGGCTCTAAGTTTCAGAAAAGAGTACATGTAAAATGGACAGCTACTTAAAGAAATGCGCTGCAAAGTCGATCATCGGTGACAGAACAAAAAGACAATATTTTCATTGTCATATGCAGAAAGCTCAGAATCTGGAGATAGTCCGGTAAACAGAAAACTCCTTTAGGCGAACTTTACTTGGAGGAATAAACATTGACATTCAGCACTCTAGAAAGAATCAGGGAAAGTGTCTCAAAAAGAAAAGAATCTTTCTTTTGTGGTTATCATTAAGATTTTAGAGTTTCAAGAGATGAGACAGAATTTCTTTTATTTATGTTAGGGGGTTTCAAACATTCGCTTCAAATGTATATTCGGTGAGCATTTGGTAAGAGATTTAGATTTAGAAATCTTCATAAAATCCTGGAAATTACTTTACGTCTTATTAAGAATTAATCTTAATTTAAATAAAATATTGTCTTGTTTTGATTCACGTCAAATATATTTCTTCATTCAAGATGATTGAGAAAATTAAGAGAACAAGAAATATAATTTATAAATTAGTTTGGTTGATTGAAACTTATGCATTTTAGAGGCAAAATTTGTCGTATTCATGGTGAGAATCAGCGCCAATCTGCTTGAGAAAGCGTAGTATTTTTCACAAGTTCTAGAGATTTCTGAGTTTCACAAGACCCTGCTAAGTGCTCTTTTGTTAGCTGAAGGGGAAACTAGGTTTTCTGCTCAAAACGATTTACTTTTTGATAATAAGAACACTGAGGCAATTTATTTAACTGAGAAAAAATACTGGAGGGAAGAACTCGACCATTTAGTTTCACAATGCTCACTTTACCTGTGACCCACAAGGAGTGCACTAATTACAAAAGTTCCATTCTGAAACAGTATTTCTATGCAACTTGATCGTAATGAATACACTAATTCATAGGCCATTATGAAGTAATTCTGTACTTCTTATAGATATGTAGATGCATTTCAGAATATTAAGTAACAGAATTACAACATGATACTATACCGCGTTGAATCCGAGCATACAACGGAGATTAAAGTGGCTCTGGAAAAAATGTAAAAACAAGCAGACGGGACCGAAGTAAACAGATTTAGTAGTGCACAAATGGCGCGCTGAAGTGCTACAGAAGAAAAAAAAAAGGATGTGGGGGGAGGGAAACCGTTCTATATCTTCTAATCTACTGGATCGATTGACGAAATTTAAATTGGGTTTTTCATGTTTCGAAAGCGCGAATTAGGATAGATACTGGATTTAAACATAACCCAATTGTTCTAACATAGGTATTTTGACACAAATCGGATTCTTTCTGAAATAATGTACATTTTTTTCAATATTTATAGTCTACGACTCAAATTATGCCAAAAGGCTAAGTTTTGTAAAAATCGCAAGAGTAGTTTTTAAAAAAATAGCTGTCAAAATTTTAAATTCTTTTTGTTAATTGAATATAGTATGTATTTATTAATAGCTCTTTTTTGTTAAACTTATTTGAGACTTCCTTTTATATTTCGAAATTAAGTTTCATTCGAAATAAAACTGGTTCCTTTTTTATGATTTATTTTAAAATTTCGTATTTTAAAATAATTTTTATAAGTTTTTCGAAAACGATTTTGAATTATAACCTATAAAAGTTTTACCATCATCTTAAAGTGGATGTATTTCTAAGCATACCTGCAAAAAAGTGTACTTTTTCATTCAAAATTTGCTATGATATACTTGAATTTACATTTTTGCGAGTTTTGCAGTTTGGCATATTCGTTATAAGAGATAATGACACCAAATATGGTTTACGCACTTTGTTAAAATTATTTGAAAGTATGAACGATGATTTTTTTTTTCGGTCTGTTACAATGAAAAATAGGAAAGGAAAATAGGTTGCTATAAATTAAGAAAATCGCCTAGGAAATTATTCTTGAAGCAATTTGAAAACAATGCGCCAAAGTAAATTTTTAAGTTTCTCCATAAATTTCTTGCCAAAAATTATGAAATTTCATATCTAGGCATACATTCTATCATAGAATAGAAATATGGAAAACATTGGTATGTTATTTCAGAAAAAGTCCGATTTTGTGTCAAGAATATCTGTGTTAGAACATTGCTATATATAAATCTAATATATATCCTAAGTTGCGCTTTAGACACATGAAAAACGCATGTTAAATTTCGTCAATGGGCCCAGTAGAATGGAAGATATTAAACTGTTCTTTTGTTTCCTCAGTGTACATATAAAAATTCCACAGCAGCTCATTTGAGTACCTTCTCGATTTCCGTCCACAATCCCATTTATGGCTTAGTTATTTTAATATGGTTAAGGTTAGCATTCGTGGGATATCTGCCTAATGGGTGTGATAAGTTGATAGAGGGTTTTCTAAGGCAAACCGTTTCGTATACACATACATGGGGAAAACCACAAAGCCAGCCCGTTCGTTAAGATTAAAACCCCGGACCGAACTAACAGTGTTCAGCGACATTACCGCTTCGCCGCTGGTGGCCTATAATTTTATGAATAAAATGCCCATTGGTGAGATTCATGTGTGTGTGGCGATAAACACCGATCGAAATTCGCCCCAGAAATGACGATTCATGGTAGAAGAACGTCTTTATCTACAGTTTAACACTGTTCTGTGCCCTTTCAATGGGCCATTTCCGCGCACATTATTCCATTACGAAACCTGCCTTAGTTCGGTTCTTTCTACTTACCTTATATATTTGCCAAACATTTTAAAATCCACCTGTATATGTTATCTAAAACTATTAATAGAACTAATAATGAAAGAATATTCAGTTTAAGCCAATATAGAAATATGAAATGCTACGAATTTTATGAAAGGTGAATTAAATTTGAAAGAAAATATTTTAGATGAATATTGATGAAGTGATTCCATTCTTATATTTGAGATTTGTATAATGTATCGTATAACTAACTAATATTTCTTGTAGACAGACATTTACATAATTAGCGTATCAAAAGTAATATATCTTTCTGAAGCCTTATCTTTTAATCACGCTGATTACGTAAATCTATATACATTGTACCTCGTTTCATAGCTTAAGCAATGCCTAGTAAAGAGTTTGCTGTACTTTCAACAACAGTAACTGGCAAAATCATAGAAAAAGGTAAACTGAAAAGTAAACATCGTTAGGCTAGGTCCTATGAAAAATTTTAAAATTAGTATATAGTTGTCAGTGAAGTATTCAGGAATGTCATATTCTTATAAGTATGTCTTTATATCTAATGTGAGTTCCTTGTGCAGTTAAAATTCAGGAATCATTGCAGAAAAGTATTACCGGATAATGGATGAATATGTAATGGATAATGGAGGAACGAAATGGCCCATCTTAGAAGAAAGTTTTACGAAGACTCAGGTGTTAAATACACTTCAATCAGGCTCCTCAGCGGTTGCGACATCCTGAATGTAACTTTTGAGAAAAATGAGCACGGCGTTTTTGAGCATAACATTTACAGTTCATAAAGGAGAAAGAAATTTCTCGTATTATGCGAGTGGAGTCTTCCTATCCAGATTTTCCGAGAACCATGTCGGTGATATTATGGCATAGAATTTCGGCTATAAGTCCGCACTTCCTGGCGTGGCATAGCTGCTCGTGCTGTGCTTCGTCCAAGGT
Source organism: Stegodyphus mimosarum (assembly GCA_000611955.2). NCBI lineage: Eukaryota > Metazoa > Arthropoda > Arachnida > Araneae > Eresidae > Stegodyphus > Stegodyphus mimosarum. Next base: position 25,617 of record KK113488.1, read on the forward strand.
CTAAGTGGTGGCGATAGCGAGTGCGTCTGGGTGTAGTTCAAGTAGGCGGAGCTAATCTGGTCCAGATCAAGGAGTAGCCAATGGTGAGCCTAGGAGAAAGTACAATATCCAGCAAGTCAGGCACTGGGTGAGGGGTGAGGCTTAGGTGAGTTTTGGTTAAGATTTAGTAGTTACTATAGCTATTAGAATATTTTGGTACCATAATATATAAAATTTTGTTGGAAATTGAATTAATAGGGGGACTATTTTATTATCTACAGTCAGGGATGATAGATTAAAATACTTGATGACCTAAAGATTTTTTTTGGACTAGGTTAGGTTAGGTTCCGGAGAACTGTACCTGGTCTTTTTCTATTATTTCTGTCATGATAATCATAATTCATGACGGGTATGGAGGTATTATTAACTTTGACTATGTTCTTGAAGAACGTTTTAGCGATATTTGCAATACGCTTATTAATTTTATTCACATTTAATTCATCATGAATAGCCTCATTTCTGATAGACCATTGGCAATTAGTTTTGGCATTTGTCTCAGTGTAACATTTTGTGCTTGTTGCATCTTCTTCATTTTAGAATCACATACAAAACCCCAGACGGGACAGGGATATGTAATAATGAGTCGCAACACGGTTTTATACACAAGTACTTTGTTCTCTATAGATAGACCGGAGTTTCGGGAAATTAAGGGGTTGAGTAAGGTTATAGTATCCCGAAACTTGTTTAAAATATATGTAATATGTGGGGCTCAGGTGAGTCTTTGTTCTAAAATAACACCTAAATATTTGACTTGCTTGGCCCAGGGGATGCAGGTATTGTACATTTTAACAGTGATATTTAGATTCAGGTATTAGTGAAGTACACTGCTTCGGACTTCTCAACATTAATTTTAATTTTCCATTTAATCATCCAGAACTCTAGTAAAAATTTTACGAAGTGGGTCGTAAAAAATCGCCAGAAGGTGTTAATTGTAACAAGAAACAGCATAAGTATGTTTATCTTAAAGTGCGCATGAGTTGTCGAAGTCAATTTATAGCACGGAATAATTTATTTCTAGGAAAATAAAAACAAAAATTTTGCAAAGATTTCCGATAGATGAAGTCAAAAAAGTGGTAAGTTTCCAGAAGTATAGTATTAATCTATTAAGGAAAAAAATATTTGCTGTCACATATTGGACGTATGGGTGAAACTCCAGTAATGTTTGATGTGGTAGGAAATAAAACAATTGACGTGAAAGGACAAAAATGTTTCACATAAAACAACAGGTACGTAATATCTCGCCTCACGTTGCGCCTTCCTGCTTAGAGAACGGTTCAGAATTAAATCTCATGCATATTTTTAAAAGAAAGACGATGAAAAAATAATTTACTAAATGGTGTTTTCATTCCTGTTCACGAAAAAGGATGGATGGATAAGGAATGTTTGGCAAAATCATCCTTAAAGAATGCCTTAAAGAATCTAGAAAGTCTTTTTTAGCTTGGGACATGTTCAGAACCTATCTAACGGATAATACAAAGAAATTGTTGAAGAAGTGTAATACAGATATGGCAATTATTCCAGGCGGATTAACGCCATTAGTTCAGCCTTTAAGATGTGTGTATCAATAAAATGTTCAAAGAAAATCTAAAATGAAAAACATAGATTTTAGAAGGAGAAAAGCATTTACAAAGAGAGGCGAAACGCGTCATGCCAGTCTAGAAATAGTGCGTGAGCGTATAATAAAAGCACGGAATGAAATTAAACCCGACGTAATTCAGAAGTCATTACAAAATATAGTAAATCTAATAATCTAGATGGAACGGAAGATCATTATTTATTTGTAGATCACAGTAACAGTAATGGTGAAGGTGAAACATAATTCGATATGCCTGAAGATATAACGGAAGACCAATATGACGAACTTTTCCCGCTATCTGATAATGGAAATTTTTAAGTTCGTAATGTATGTTACTTCTTTTAATAAAAAAAATTAGGTCCGTGTCGAAATCTAATTTTGTATGCTTATCTTTTTCTTACTTTTACATCTATCTTTTTTATATCCGGCGTATAACGCGCACTCGTAAATTTCGATGTTAATTTTCTGTATTAAACGTGTGCTTAACAAGTCAGAATATATGGTAAAATATAAAGCTGAAATAGAGATGAAATTGCACTTTGCACTTTTCGTTGCAAAGTACGATTGTACTTTGCAACGAAAGTAATTGGGTATTGACAAGTTTAGGCATTTGTTGAATGAGATGATGAATGCGCACTATAAATAACTTTAAAAACTTAGCTAAGTTCAGTAATATCCAATTTGTTAAACTATATTGTTGCAAATAAAGTTTAAAAAGCTTAGTTCTTTCTAATGTGAACTCAGATTTGTTATTCATTTATGCGCAGATTTGCATATATTTTTATAGGAAATGTTTAATACATTTAAGCTTTTTTGTTCTCATTCAAAGCAATTTATTTCCGCATACTACACCTCTAGTAACCTAACTATGAAAATTTATGTATAGGTTTTTTAGGTAAACGTATTATACGTTTTCGGCCGATAATACATATATATTTTTTCAGAGGCATGCTATCTGGCACTAAATACTGAAATTATAGTATTAACCATTGAAAATATATGCATTTTTAAAGTAAGGCAAAATTCAAAACAAGGTATTTATTTTAAAGAGAATTTTTATGCATTTCTGAGATCAAGGACTTAAAAGCAAATTATTTTTTCACAAAGTAAAGTTTGCTTTATGAAGTGGAAAGACTTCTGCTAAATTCTCTGGAACGCAAAAAGCATTTCCCTGAAATGAGTAGTAATAAAAGTTTTCCTTAATTTAAAGCTGGCGTGTTTCTACTTCATTTTCCTTTTTCATGAAACACTGCTTCTTTTTGATGGGATATATTTTTTTCTATATTGTTTAACAAAGACAAGATACCACAGACTTAAATTCTAAGTTTTTACTCTTTTATTATATGATTCAAGATAGCTTTATGATACTTTTTTCTTTTCTCAAGTTTGCAAGAATAACAAAGTAAGACTAGGAGGAGTATTACTTTGAACTTTATTTTGCGGATTTTCTCTGAGTTTCATCATTTTTTCCAAGAGTTAGTCTGATTCCGTGATTTTGATTTTGATCGATAGACAAAGTTTGATGAAGTAGTCTGGAAAGTTTTACCAATTTCTCATATGACACTCTAATCCGTCAACCACCAGCGTCAAATACTTCCTTTCTTCGGGCTGATATATTTAGAGGGCATTTTAATAAAAGAATACAAATTTTAATTTCTATAAAATTCCGTTTAATTAGAAACTAAATACTAAAACTTGGAATGAATGAGGAAATGGGATCTACTTTATTCTGATATTGGGAGCAAAGCATGATCTTACAATAAATCGGGCATATCGTATGACTCAATTTCTAGATCTGCTTGAAGAGCATGTCGATTTTAAAGTAAATACGTTCAGTTTGATTTATTTTCGTGACTATGCTTTAACAATGGTTTTTATAACAGTTCTCAATTTTCATTTCTTTCCCGATTACCTTGATTAATGACTTATACGTCACTGATTTCATTTTTCTTGATATACGTTTTTGTTTTAATCAGCTGAAGTCAGGTTCTGGGTATGAAGTACAGAAGCACTGTTCTTGAAGTTAATGTAGAAATTACAATACAATAATTGAAGCTTTCCGAACTAATACCTAACAGGCGGTACACCCAGTTTAAAATACTAACCTGATCGTAATAGCTTTAAATTGCTTTTCGGGCTAGATTTTCTCAACGTGTTATAGTAGTTTATCAGATTGCATTGACACGATGGCAGCGCAATTGCGAAACAACTAAATACTAGAATTACAGCAAGTGAGTCTAGAAAGCTTAGAAGAACAAAGATATACTTCATTAAATACCTTAAGGTCATGAGTCTTTGGAAACAGAATTTTTTTACTCATATGTGTATTTCTTTTACTAAAATTTCGCTATCTTGTAGGGATCTTGTAATTCTTGGTTCCCACCTACAACGCCCTGTCAGAATGAGTTTTCAGTATCGCGTTTTATGTAAATGAGGTAGAACCAGTATTTAATAAAAACGTTAGACACTTCCAGAGAAGAGATCAGAAGTTCTGAGTATAGTATATTCTGCCTTTGCGGCCACGTCGTTGTTTTAAGCCTCTCTTACTACGTTCGGCCGCAGTCTTACGTGCCTGTCAGTATTCTCCGACGAGATTTTATTACGGCCAACTCGGTTAGTTTTTTCTATACAATTTCGGCTAAGTTTAAATTAGTTAGAATTAATTTTGTTTCTCATTTTCTATCTTAAAGTAAATCCGAAGTAGAGGCTTTCCTGTAAGCCCGAGAGGGGCAATATGTATTATTATTCTTTAAATAGAATAAAAGGGTATATTAACCCTTTCTTGGACTTTGTCTTGAGAGTTGTAAGAGGATCTGCGAATAGTCGTTAGACTCTTCCCTAAGGTTCTAGTTGCCAAGGACACATAAATTAACTAGGAATTTATAATATAATTAAAAATGCTGTCAATTATTTTATGTACAAAAGCTTGGTGAAAAGAAAGTGATATGCGAAAAATCTTTTAGTCCTGAAGAAGAGGCGACTATTAATAATCGCCCTCGAAATCGCTAAAATCTAATTAAAAAGTACTTGAAAAAATATAAAATTCTATAATTTTAAGGAATATCTTAAAGAAATGTTGCCATGTAAACTTAAAGCAATAACATTTTAGCATAAAGAATTGAGCTTGACTTAGTAGAAGAGTACTTTCTTAATAGATCAGAGAACATAAATATACCTCAAGGTATTATAACTAAGTCTAAAAGGATTCTAACTAGATGACTGATTTACTACTTGACGGACCGCTGAAACTTCAGAAGCAATTTCTAGCCCACCGTCGATTTGAATATTGTGCAACAAAACCTGATTGAAAGACTTCATATGTTTGTGAAAAATACTATAAACCATTCATTATATGCTGAAACTGTTTTACAAAAAAATCTGATGAGTATACACCAGATGACTTCTTTGTACGGAATTTTAAATTACACGCATTTTCCACTGCATTTCGTTTAAACTTATTTCTTTTATTTTAATTAGAGATATATTAGTCACTCAATTAATTCAGTTCACACTTCGGGACAAGGTAAAAGAACATAAAATCTCACAATATCTTTATTAGAATTTGAAAATTGTAGAAAAAAAATCATAAATACAGTTAAAGCAATTTAAAGAACAATTTTCACAATTAAAATTAGAGTTTCTACACAAAAAGAAGTAATTAGGCCAGCGTCCAAGAAGGCAGATTTTTCGGAGCAAAAAACGGAAAGTTTACTTTTGGTCTCACTCTACAAAACGACACTGAAGAAGTACAAACTGAACTAATTTGTTGTAGATTCTATACTCAGTCAATGTATGGGATAATTTAATAACTGAAATGATAATTCCATTATGGATGAAGCATGGTTTATTTCACAATAATAAAGGAGGACGTTGTCTTTGTTGTTGCGAAGCTTAGTTTGAGTAGATGGAATTGTATCGCCATCTTTTGGCAATATCAAAAAATATTTCTCAGCAGTGATATTGAAAGCCCGAGTCATGCAAATATTAGCTTAATGTATAATCAGCATTATCTATTTACACCACAAGAAGAAACAGAATGCGGTAATTTGTTTATAGCCTTAGTAGTTATATCAATATTGAAATTTATTTTTGTTAGCTAATTTCTTTATAACACCTTTTAGAGCTTTATGTGATGGTAGTAATATTTCTGTTCTCTTCCTAGAGCCTTTACGGTTATCTTCAGTTTATTGTTTGTTAACTGAGAGCTGACATCATCAATTTCAATATCAGATCCGTTGCGCTGCAGTGCTACGAATTTAAATGAAATGAAATGTCTATTTTACCCACATATGTGAAATTCCTTGCTGCTTCATTGCCGAAAAATCACTTTTCTGTTTCTCTTTGATGGCATTATAAAGCAAATTGTATATTTTTGCTCGATTTACCGAAATAAAACATTTTTCTCTTTCTTCAAGAATGATTTCAATTATCTTTTATTTAAAGTACAACTTAAATAACTTAAGGTTGCCTGTAAATGTCTAAGAATTATTTTAATTTCCTGGAACATAAATCAGCAAGAGCATAGGAAACTTCTAAAAAGTGACTGAGTCCGAGAAAATTTCTATATTCATAGCTCGAAAAAAATATATGTATTTCTATTCTAATACAATATATTTTGGCTCATATTTCCTGCTTTAAAAACACCAAAAATCTTTAAAGTGGGACCGAAAATAAAATGAAGCGAATGATAATTTGTCGCCACCTGGAGTTGACCAACTGAGTCGCTTCAGTCACCCCAGTCAATGCTGAAATGAGTAACATCCAGTCAATGCTGAAATGAGGAACATTGTAAAAGAATTATCATATTTCAGAATTTATCACCACCTGGATTTGACCAATTGATTTTCTTGAATCACCCCGATCAACGCTGAAAAGAACAAGAATAAAAGGAACTACCATATTTTATAATTTATAGTATTTCATAGTTGAATAATAGAGTGTTGAGTTACCCCATGAAAGGCTGAAATGAAGAAGAATGCAAGGAACCATCGTATTTCATAATACACCACCTGTTGACCAATAGTGTGCATTGAGTCACCCCAGTCAACCTGAAATAATAAAGAAGGTAAGGAATTATCACATTTCATTATTTATCCCACCTGCAGCTGAAAAAATGAGTCTCTTGAATAACCCAGTCAATGCTGAAATGAACAAGAATATAAGTAATTATAATATTTCGTCATCTTAAACTTGGGGTAAAAAGCGGTTCTATATAACTGAACATTCGTGTTTCGAATTCCAAGCAAGACACAGTTTATTCCTCATATTTTTTCCAAAATTACATGTCCTCTATGCAAAGACAGATTCTGTTGGTACATATAATTCCACTATGTTTATTCATTGATATTGTTCTACTTGTAAATCATCAATTAGATATAGTTATTATTCCAAAAAAAATTTGTTTCAACAGGTTTCTTGGCTTTAGTAGCTCATGGTCGAAAAAAATATCAAGTAGACGAGGAATTCTCCATCCAGCGGCAGAGCGGTAAAAAGCCTCTGAACGCTAGTAGTTCTATCTGAGTTCGAGTTTGGGCGAACGGTTAGGCTGGGCTTTTCGTGATTTTCCCAATGTGTAACATGGTTAGGAGCATGTCTGCCTCAGAAATTCCTCCATTGAGATTCCTTGCCTTCCGTGTAGTGTCTAATGGTAGGGCATGCAATAACTAATAATAGTAAACTAGGAGTTCTTGCCTGCGAGCTCAAATCAGTGATTTTACGGAATTAAAAAATGTTAATGCACATTACATTGAAGAAGGTTGTTACTGAATTGATTACCCAATTTATAAATTTAAGATTTTAAACTAAATGCTATTCTTTATACGCTTTTATAATATAAGTGTTAAAGGGTTAAATTTATATATTAATTATGTTGCGTAGATTTCTCAAGTATTATTTTTACAGTGCTTAATGATTTTATTAATTTAGAATGAATACTGAAATTTTTACGTCCATTTACACTGTTGTTTAAATTCTTTCATTTGATCGGGGTAAAATTCTTTTAAGCTAGCAGAAAAGCTTGTGCATCAATAGGCAGATTTTTTCGCTCTCACGGACGGCGAATTTTGGGGTGAAGGGTCCGCGGCCAGCCGCATTTTTCGTCCCCTTATCTTGCGGGGGCGAACATGTGTTTTCTCATTCAAAGGCGAACTGTCCTAGCGGCGGCGATTCCTGATAGAATTATGGGGTAAAAGTATTTAGGATTTCTCTGGAGAGTTGCAATCGTAACTGATTTACGTTGTGAACATCCCTTGGTTTTCCGCTTGAAAGTAGAGGCTTGTCACTGTGAAAAGAGCAGTCTGCGTTTTCTTCGAATTTTAATTAATATTTATTGCTCTGGTTCTAGGAGTTAGTTTAGTTGTCAATCACCAATCTCTATGATTTGATTCTATGAATTTCAATATATTTTTATGAGAATTTTAGTATTGTATTTTAGTTTTTCCGGCACCAAGTTAGAGTTAGGTCAGGCAGAGAGAGAATAAATTTAAAAAATATAAACTCGCAAATTTTAATTTCGCAGCAATTGCTTGCTAAAGAAAATTGTAATACGCAGATGATGATAGATGTAATAATGGATGTATTAATATTATATGTAGGTAACTGTAAACAAGAGTAAAAATACCAGTACTAGTAATAATAATATTCTGCGATGACTTAATCTTAGTCTAAAACATGGAAATAAAAACCAATAAAACAGTTAACTTTAGTGCAAATAAAATACATATGTCCCAACCTTAGAAACATATAATAAAACTTAGAAAACTAAAGTAGAAGATTTAATAGTCTAAAACATATATCCTTTTGCCAAAAAGCATTTTAAGATCAAAGAAAAAATTAGACTCGCTTGCTTATTAAAAGATTCCCCTTGAGGAATTTTAAAAGCTTATTAAAAAGTTAAAAAATAAATGCTTCAAAAGTTAATTTAGTTTTAAAGTGCTAGTATTAATATGTAGAATCTATAAATTCTCAATTCCCTTTCGGTTTGCATAATTCAGTTTTAAAGCTTCTAATATAAAGTAAAATGATTTGAATATATGTATATATATAAACAAAAGACCTTTCATTTCTCCAGTCATTTTAATTAGTGTAGACATTCGTCTTTTTATATAAACATAGAATTTAAAAGAATACTAATAAAATAGCAACAATAAAATAATTTGTTACTGCTGTTATTGAAAAGATCTTTAGATTTACTCTAAAAAGCTTGTGCTGAATAAAACATTATATTTTTAGGTCACACACACATATATGTAATTCATAGCTATATATATTTCCAAAGCTAGAGTGCCATGCTGAAAGAAAACTCCGCATTTTTATAGCTAGAAAATGCATTTATCGATATTACCTTGTGAAAGTTATGAATTATTTAAATGAAAAAATATTCTTTTATGAATTCGTGAATTTCTTTTGTAAGAAAGGCAACGAGTTCTTCAGTGAAGGAGAAATATGGAATGCTCTTAGCACGACTACATCACATAAAAATTCTATACTGATGTGTAGGAATAGTTTTTCGAATGGAAGAAATTATTCTGTATTTACTACGTTCCAAACATATTTCTTCAACTGCTTGAACATATGTACGCAAATTCTTCCGTAGAAATTTTCCAAATATAAATTTTGAATTGTTTAATAATTAGTGATTATTGTGTAGAGACATTAGGCTATTTCGAAGCAGAAGACGCGAAAAACGAGCAATGCCATGGCCCATGCACCTCCGTTTTTAGTTCTGGCGCCACAGTAGAGAAATAAGGTGTTATTTGAAAACATGTGAGATGAAAAATGAGCAATGCCCTCGCCGGGACTCGAAAAACGTACCTCTCGAAAAGGCACTAAGCGTGCTGACCACTACACCATGAAGGCATGCGAAGCCACCGCTTTTAGTTCGGGCGCCACTGTTGAGATATTATGTTATTTTGGAAGCAAAGGTTCATGAAACATGATCAATGCCCTCACCGGAACTCGAAAGACGGAGCTCTCGAATACGCGCCGAGCCTGCAGACCACTAATACTCCAGAGTTTTTCGACCTTACTCAGAGTTTATCCTTATTACCTACGTAATGAATGTTACAAAATATTTGTGGCCAAAATTTCGGATATGTATGGTGGATGGGTAGGCCAAGGAACAACATATATCTGAAATGTTGAAAATCATAAACATTTCTACGAACATGTGGACGAGCATTGACTTGTTAGACAGCATTTCAGGAATTCATTGAAATTTAAAAGCATAAACATTTCTGTGAACATGTAGACACGTAATGTCCTGTTAGAAAACATTTTCAGGAATTCCTTGAATGAAGTTTAAGATTTCGGGGTTCACTTCTTCCCTGAGATAGCGTTCCTAGTGAGAATATCTTCAGTTTTTAGAAAGTGAGACATTTCAACATACGCTATGGCATCCGAAACATAGCGCTTAGCGTTCGTCCAGTATGGTAATCGCTAATGCACTTCAGAAGATGTTGTTGACCTTTATAGCACCTGAAGCGAACTTAAAATCGTTGTACTCAGGCGGAAGGAAGATTCATAAAAAATCTATGGTTAATCGACACGCCAGTGGCTGTGCTGATGATAAGCCAATGTGTCCCAGCGTCGATTGGAATCCTGCTTAAAGGAATACTTGTATGCAATCCACGATGCAGCAGATACCACCAAACTGCTAAGCTAACAGTTGCACATCTGTCATCTTTGTTTCAACAATGTGACAACTACTGAGATGAAGCTGCACGGTAGGTCACTTACATGTAGACGAGGTAAACACGTATTGACTTAATATTTCATGGTACATTGCAAGTTTTGAGATTGTCAGGCACCCGTAGCAGCGTCAGCAATAAGGCATTATCCTTGCACAACAAGAACTGCGAATTCGCAGTAGAAAAATGCTCCTCTTCAGAGATGAATCATTCAGTACTTTGAAAGGGGTTTCAAGATGGCGTATCTTGCAGGTATTGGGCTCATTGTTATCGATAAGGTATTAGAATTTCTCATGAAGCGATTATCCCGCGAATGTTAGTGACCATTATTTTTCGAGGTAACCTTTGTTTATAGTTAACAGAGTTATCACAAGAAATTTGAAGAAGCTGCTCAGTATGTGCAAGCCCTCTCACTTTGAAATTCTAATTGTTTACTTTTCATACCTTCTTGTGGATTCCCAGTACATTTTAGTTTATTAACATGGTTCCTTTATGGTTTTACAGTTTTCACAAAAAGAAGTATGAAATAATTACTTAGTATTTATTGGTAACCCCAGCCATGATATACAGAAAATAAAGGAAACTGCGAATAAAATTTATGAACTCAGAAGGTAAATATACACTTGTGTGCAAAAATTAAGGACGAGACGGTTTTTTCAATATAACTTTGTACAAAAGCTTTCCAAATCAACACATTTAATACCGTAAGATTCCCAATACGTAAGGACATGAGTAATGTAAGCAACATTTACTAAAAGAGAAATCAGAGGGATAAAAAGAAGCTTTATTGAAAAAGTAGCATGAAGCGCAATGCGACTGAAGGCCGAAACATCCCTGTGATGGGTGTCCAGCAAGAAACATCCGGTCTTTAATAGGGGATATGATCTACCCTGACTGCTAGGCAGGTTTCACATCATTTGTGTATGCTGGATATGTGGTTGTTAATGAGCTGTTGAGACACTGCTGCTCGTTCCTCTTATAGCACCAATCGCAGTTTCGGAATCGTTACTGGCGATAAGTTACGTGCTGCCACGGGTCTCCCTAGTAAGTTCCGTACATGCTTGACGGGATTTAGATCCAGAGACCTTGCCGACCAATCCATGTGTTCAATATCTTCACTCTCCAACAGCTCTTCGACAGTAACTGTGCGATGAGGTGGAGCGTTGTCGTCCATGAAGAGGAACTGAGGACCCATAGCCCTTGTGAAAAGACGCATGTAAGGAAGAAGAACCTCGTTACAATAGCAGTCCCAGGTGACGAACCTCCTTGGGAGATATGAAGGTCGGTCCGGCTACCAAGCATTATGTCTGCTCGAACGAGAACTCCGCGACCTCCAAAACAGTCCCTTTTGATGATGTTGAAGGGGTTATTGCGTGTTCCCCGCTCTGTCCAGATGTGTATGTGTCTAGAATCGCAACTCAGACTAAATCTGCTCTCATCTGTAAAGAGTACTCGTCCCCATTCATTGTCTCTCCAATTCCGGTGTTCCCGGCACCACAGAGAACGCCTTCTCCGATGGGCAGGCGTTAGAGGTACACACCGTACAGGGCGTCGTGCAAACAGACCACCACCGTGCAGTCTTCTGGCCACGGTAAAACGCGATATCGGTCGTCCAGTCGCCTGTGTCGTGTGTCTAGCGATTTCTCCCGCTGTCTGCTGCCTGTTTCTTCTGGCCTGTAAGGCAATATACCGGTCATCTGCGGGTGTGGTTCCTCGTGGACGACCACTACTAAACCCCCGGATAGCTGTTCCTGTAGTTTGAAATTGTCTCCAAAGTCGTGAAACGATGCTGTGAGCAATTTCGAACTCTGCAGCCACACTTGTCACACTGCGGCCTTCCTCCAACTTCCCAATGATTCGACCTCGGGTAAAAGCATCCAGATGTCGTCTAACAGATTGATTATTCGCCATTTCTCGCTGAGGCAGCAACTCGGTGTAATTTTAACTGCTATACGGCGTGCAATATCTTTGCCAGAAATACTGATTTTACACCGACAACATGCTTTATACTACTCAGACACTCCCCCATTACGTTTACCTGCATATCTGCGCATGTGCTACCGTACATCACCTTACTTAATCTCCTGATTGGTCTTTCTGTCCTCTCTGCCTCTTCGTTCAGCTGATATGCTAATTTTTCGACTTCGTCCTTAATTTTTGCACACCAGTGTTTACTTATGCACAATTTCAATATAGGCCGGTCATTATGTGTGTAATGTAATAAGTCTGAACGCTTCCTACTGTGAATGGGGTGTTATCATAAATTTCACTAAACGATATTCTGTGCAAGGAAAAATTAAATGTCTTTGAATAACTTCAAAAACCTCCTTTTGGATCTTCGTTATCTAATTTTATCTTCACTTAGTTATTTAAGGTTTTTCAGACTTCAAGCTTCAGTCCAAGACATAGAGACAGTTATATAATCTCTGTTTTCCGATTGAGATTAAAGTCTGTGCGTCACCACTGGATGAGTGCAAAAGACCGCTGATCACTTGTTAATTTATTCATTTTGAACATTACCCGGAAACGGATTGGTAGAATACGCATTTTCGTCAAAAAGGAGGTAGAAATAGTTCCTTTTCTTCCTTCCTCTATCGGTTTATAGTATTCTTGAACTGTAACGTGACTGCGAGCCAAGGTTTCTCTCACACTGGTGTTTGAATTACTGATGAAGTTAATTTTGTAGTTTGTGCTTTGCCTAAATCAAACGAATGTTACTGTCGATTATTTTTATTAGAACGGGTTGAAACTAGGCGAATTCGGACAATTGAGTTGTTCAAAAGATCATTTCATTATAAATGTGTGTATATAGAAACTATTTCTTTATGAACTTCACATTGTCTATTTTATTGCACTTAATCTTCATAGAAATGAAGAGAAAAAAATGACCATTAAATTCAAATGCTTTCATATTTCTTAAAACTATGTTTTCTTTTATTGATTTCTTTGAAGCTGTTTTATAATAAGTTAACGTATTTAAAGAATCACTGTAATATTAATTTTAAGAAAGTTAATTGATCCATCAACAGCAAAAATGCGAGTGTCTAAATGCATTAATAAAATCAAGGAATCTTCATATTTAGTTTCACAACGCTGCAGACCATTCATAATTTATACTACAGTCGCTCCGATTTCCTACGTGATAAAAAAGATGCACAAATTTTGTTTCATCTCAGTTTAAAGAAATGATTTCCTAATATGTCATAAACTGAAAGTAACTCACTTCTGTGAGCTTTTGAGCTGGAAATAATACATTTGCGGAACAGACTTTCCCATACATATCCAAAAATTGAAACAGTTTTAAAAAGCTAAATTTTGGAATGATAAAGACAGAAATGCAAGCCATAATAGCACAATGGAAGTATTTGGTTAATATTTATATGGTTTAATTTTTTGTATATGGTTTGTATATGATTTAATTTTTGGTCCATTAACCCGGGTTTGATCGCGCTGGGTGTCTCACACCCAGTGACTCCTTTTTCGCGCCTTTTCTTCCCAATCTTTTTTCAAAAATGGACGAGTCTTCGTGTAGCTGCCTCAAAGGTCATAACCTTGGAAGGGGAGAATCGGCGACAGAATTCTAAAAATAGATCTACTTAAATTGCGGGGCATGGGTATCTCACACCCAGAGCGAGCATTTCTGTAACTGTTCTCAGTACAGGCAGACGTATCTAAATCGTTCTTTCCTTATGGCGCGTTACCGCACTTATGACGAAGAAATGCGGTATTTGTAAAATTTACTGGATACTGTTTCTTCTGATGAGGAAAATATAGAGGAAGATAATGATTTTTCAGGTAATGAAGAGCAGATGATGAAGAATATTGTAGTGATCATGATTCTTCAACAGAAATTGAATCTGATTCTGAAAACGATGTTTCAGATTCAAGTGAAGATGATTATTTTATCGGAAGAGATAACATAACGAAGTGGAATAAAGAGAAATTCAAAGCTAATGTTAGAATTTCTGCGAAAAATATAATATCAAAACTCCCAGGAAATACACCCGTTTCAAAGAATGTAACTTCTCCTGTGGATGCTTGGAACCTCCTTATATCTTCTGATATGATAAAGAAGTTAGTGCATTGGACTAACAGTTTTATAGAATCGATTCGAGAGCCTTCATCATGGGAAAGAGATGCAAAAGAAACTAATGAGGCTGAAATTAAAGCATTTATTGGATTGCTTTATCTCATTGGTTTGCATAAATCATCACATGTGTATATACGAGATCTTTGGGCAACAGACGGCACAGGAAAAGAAATATTCCATACAACCATGTCATCAACACATTTTTATTTTTTACTGAGATGCATCCGATTTGATGATATACCAACTCGCCAGAGCAGAAAAGAATTAGACAAACTGGCCCCGATGCGTGAATTCTTCGAAAATTTTGTAGAAAACTGCCAAAAATTGTATGACGTTGGGGAGTATGTAACCATAGATGAAAAATTAGAATCTTTTAGAGGACGATGTCCATTTTGTCAATAAATGCCAAAGAAACCATCGAAGTATGGAATAAAAGTTTTTGCGCTCGTCGATTCGAGAGTGTTCTATACTTGGAAAATGGAAATATATGCCGGTAAACAGCCATTTCAAGTAGATAACTCTCCCAGTAGTGTCGTAAAAAGATTGATGTATAATTCAGAAATAAATCTAACAGTTTATAAATGGTACACTTCTTATCCACTTTCACAAGAACTTTTGAAAAAAAAAATATAACAACTGTTGGAACATTGAGAAAAATAAGAAAGAAATTCCTCCAATATTCTTGAATACAAGAAAAAGGGATGTTTATTCTTCCATGTTTGGATTTCAAAAGTGCATTCGACTCTTGTTTCGTATGTACCAAAGAAGAATAGAAATGTGTTTCTGCTTTCAACAATGCATAATGATAATGCAATAGACATCACTACTGGAGAATCCCGAAATAATAACTTTCTATAATATAACGAAAGGAGCTGTCGATGTCGTCGACGAAGTGGCTGCAACGTATCCAACAGCTAAGAAAACAAATTAATGGCCTATGACGATATTTTATGCAATGCTGAATGTAGCTGCAATAAATGCACGCGTTATTTTGCTATCCACTAATGAACCACCGACTCAGAATCGAACACAACGTTCTTTTCTGAAAAGTTTTTGATTTGAACAAATCGAAGACTACAAAAAGATCAGAAGTCAGCAAACAATGCTCCCGCAAAGTTTGAAAGTAAAACTGGTAAAGAATGAGGACTCTCAACCATCTGCTAAGAAGGCAAAATAATAATTAAAAGATGTGCTGAATGTGGATCTAAAAAGGACAGAAAAACAAAATATATTTGTGAAAAATGTCAAAAATATGTATGTATGGAACATATGGCATGTATTTGTAGGAAATGTACAGAATAATTGTAAGTAATATTTTAAATATATGTTTAAAACTGTTTTGACTTCTATCTTTTTCTTCTGTTTTATGTTTTGTGTAAATTTTATAGTAGAAAGTAGGAAGAAACCACCTTGGGTGTGACACACCCAGCGCGTGTAATGCCGTTCGTTTTTCTAGCGCGTGTAATGCCGGGTTAATGAAAAAACAAATAGTTATGATAGAAATTGGTTTTATTGTTTTTCATGAATATTCTCCATGAAAATCAATATACTTTTGCGTGCGTTTGAACCAATTCAATTTTCGAAGCACTTTTTCCACTCCGATTGAGGTAACGTCAAACATGCATTTCGAGTGCTTCAACCGCTACTTCGGATGTCTGAAATCGCTGATCACTTAATTTATTTTTGATGTGCGGGAATAACAAAATATCGCTGGGTACCAAATCAGGTCTGTACGGCGGATGACCCATCAATTCGATGTTTTGGCCCGTCAAAATTTTCTTTGTTTGAGCTGATGGGTGACAGCTCGCATTCCCATGATTATGAATGATTCGCCTGTTCTGTTTTTTCTTTTTTCTAATTTTCCCAATGACCTCTGTCATACAAATGATCGTGTACTATTCGGAATTGACTGTCCTGCGTTGCTCTAACGCCACTGTTGCCACGTGGCCGGTAATGGAAGAGAAACAGGCAATCATTTGCTTCTATGTACTTTTTCCGTGAACAACTTTTGTTGGATTTGGCTCGTCTTGGAAGACCCATACAGTTGACTGCTACTTTGTTTCGGACTCATATACATAGATCCATGATTCTTTTGAGCGTTTGTAAGATTTTGCGAGATCCAACGCAAACAAATATTTTTTACTGCCAAATATTCATGAAATAACTTGTTGATGCTTGTCATACTAATGCCCAAAGATTCCTCAATCTCACGGCATGTCGCATGACGATCTTGCTTTATCAGTTCACGCATAGCATCGACATTTTCTGCCACAACAACCGATTTTGGACGACCTTGACGGAATTCGTCCTAGAGCGAACGTGGACCACGATTGCATTCGTTATACCAGTTTTTCACAGTGGTGTAGGATGATGCATTATTGCTGTACAAAGAATTAGGTATACGGAAGCACTCTTGTGTTGATAATCCACGTCGAAAATTCCGAAAAATAATCATACGATAAATGTTCACGGGTCAGTTCCTTTTTATTGCCCTAAGAGAACTTTTTAATTTACTATAAGCAATACAAATCACGCTAAAATGGTAAAAAAGGTTTTGAAGAAGTGATGGTTAAAAATATCAAACTTTCAACTGGAATCGTCTGCAGTCGCCTAGCAACACTTACAGTTGCCAAGGCCAGAGATATAAATAGCATCTGATATTGCTTTTAGGCGGCTGAAATTTTCACAGAATGTTGAATTTTAACGGGTTCAGATAGCCTACGGGTAGCCAATATTTGGCAGCCAATTGGCCTATATTCTACAAGTAGTCAACTGGCAGATTAGCTGTCATTTGCCATCATTAACAAAATCGAGATTGACGAGATCCAGACTGATCTTACTTCACGGTGCTTCTGCCTGTGCACTTTTAGTATGAGAAATACGTTTCATAAAAATAAGCAAATGAAAAGGCCAATAATTTGAAATTTCACAATCCGTACAGTCAATAGTTTTTAATCCGTGTTATGAAACTGAAGAAATCCTCATTGCCCTCCGAGATTCGAACTCCGGACCTCCAGAAACGCTTTAGACGTGCTTCTAGCTACAACGAGAAGGCATGTGGAAAGGATTGAGAATTTTTTTATAAATTTAACTAAAGTATGAAGAAAATTGTTTAAATTTCTAAATTTAATTTTTAAAATACATGCCAAAATTGTAAATCACTTAGCCGTAAAGCATTTCCAGGGTGCGCCACGAGGAGGTGGAGAGGTGGATCTCCGTGATACCCCACTCCGATGTGGAGCTGTTCGTGGTCTTACAGAAGATTCGAGATATTGAGAGGCAAGAACGCTCTTTAGCCAAAGACTTCGGTCTTTTTGTTCTTAGTTCTCTCTTTTTAGTTCTTTTTAACATTTTGCCAAGCCTTAAACAAAATTTTGATTGTTTTTAAATTAATTATTTTAAAATATCTTTTCTTAATTGTAGCAATTCTGCCTAGTCACAGAGAATCTTGCATTTGACCCTCGACTAGTGAAAGCATTTAATCTTGTGTAATCTTCGCTGAAACGAACCAATTTCGTTAAGTGGAGAAATCTGAAGTGCTTGCTTGACTGATACTAATTTGAAGCGACATATATACCTTTACAATGTCATCAACTCCCGTTAGGGGTACAAGATCAAATTTGATCCTAAATCCTAAAGCATATAATTTTCCTTTCACATCTTATCTTGAACTTTATTGTGAAAGATACAGAATTACTTTCCTGTGTGCTTGTAATGATATTCTAATTACCAAGCTTCAGCAAATGACGTTCTTGACTCGAGAAAATAATCTGTCTGATTAAGTTTCCTTTATCGGATTATTTATTCTGATTAGCAGCTTGGTTTCTTTCCTGTTGATTTATTTTCATTGCTAGATAAGTTTCAGAAAGTTATTCTTTGTGATGTCGATACACCTCCTGAGACTTGAATACCTCATCTTTAATTAGGTCTCTAGATGAAGTTATGTAAATCTCAGTTGCAAATATATGCATCTTCTACAAATTGGGCGCAATTCATTTTATATTTTCGTAACAATGTTTCACAAAAATTCAAGAATATATTCACATTCATTACCTAACAATCCCTGTTTTCGAAACCTACATCCAATATAGTATGGGGAAGAAAATATACTATTTTGGGTAGATAATGTACTACATGTTTTTTCATTCTCTAAGTCCACAAGCAGCCAAGTGATAAAATCGCTGAACATTGGTAGTTACAACCTGCGTTTCATTCCAGGCTAAAGGGCGTTTTCGTGATTTTTTTCCATATAAAATGTGCATACGAGCCAGTTTCCAATAGAAAGTCTTTCACGAAGTCATTCCTTTCTTTAGGCAGATAACCCATGCGCGCTTTCCCATAGTGAAACTAACTAAACCAAAACCCACTCTATAATTAAGTATGCTAATGCAGTCATACTTCCTGGGTTATTCTTGTATCTTATCCTTTGAATATCAGCAAATCCTTTAATCTTAGAGAAACAAGTAAAATTTTATAAGATTATGACGGTTTTAGTAAGTGCAACCAAACAAAAGCTGCACTACCACAAGGCATTCCTCAAGCAACATTGTACAGTTCCTCTAAACAAAAAAGTATAATATGTCACGATCACGTGATGATATGCTCGCTCGGTATGTAGTTGCTTGCTCGTGTCGTTATCTGTTAGCACCGATGTGAAGTAAAGTAGCGTACGTGTTTCGTATTCTCTTGAAGATGATAAGCGCTTTTGGGATTTGAACCTGAGCCTGTTACGTGGCAGCCGAATACAGTACCTCTGTTTCAAAAGAGCTATCCGGCCATAGATTCTAGTTATCGAACTTCTTCGTTATGCAAGCGTTTGCTCTCAAGAACGCTACGCATTCCCTTTCCAAGCATTTCTGATGCGATGTGTCATCATGATCGGAGCCCATTTTGTGGTTTTTGGTGTGAGCCCAGTGCGTTGATGTAATTGATTGCTGCATTGAGGGGATGATGTTGCTGCGGTGCCTGCATGTATGTATTTGGATCCACGTTTGCTTGGTGGAACATAGTTGAGACCCCGGTCTATTGGCATGTGTGACGATGTTAAGTTGTGGGGTGCATCGGGTGTAAAGGATTGCCTTGGCATGTAGGCCGTAGCTCATGCTATGTTGGCAGTGGAAGGAAGAGTATAATTGTCTGTGTCACTATTGTAGCGGTAACGTGGTGGTATGCTCGCTTGGTGCCGCTCGGAATACAGTTTCTTTCTCCTGTCGCCGTCTGTTAGCACCGATGAGAATTACAGTAGCGCACGTGTTTCGTATGCCCTTGAAGACGACAAGCGCTTTGGGACGACGAAGGTTTATGTCAAGAAGGAAAGCTTCCATAGACGTAATGTAAATCAGTTTGACTACTGTGCTGCTATACCGCGGACGTACAAATTCTCGTCGACAAATCACCAGGTGTACAAGAAATTGAGAAATGCAGTACAAAATCAAAGAACTTAAAGGATTTGACAAAACTTTTCATGATACCTTAAACTCGGATTTTCGTAACTCAGAACAAATAATACGTTAATTAATCGACTTATCATGGATCAGTGATTTGATTTATGTCTATCCTGCGGGGAAAATGTAATCACAGAAATTTGAACTCCTGACAAACGTGATTTTCGACCTTCGATAGCTATTTCGCGCATGCGCGAAAAAGTATGAAGGCTGGATGGATAGCCCCTGTAAAGTAAACTTAGAGTATTTTCCCCTCTACGGTCTGACGCAGTCACCTCTACTTTGGCGAGCTTTTGTTCTGAACATACGTATTCTTTACTTGGGATTCAATTCTAGGCTTTTTACGTGGCAGTCGAATACAGCATCGCTATCGCAGAAGAGCACTTGTGGGGTACATTCTGGTATTCGGACGGTTTTGCAGTCCAGTCGTTTTTGATGAACTTTCGAGAATCAAATAAAGAATGCTAATGTCTCGGAAAGCATAAAAGAACTATAGAAATTTAAAAGACTATGACATTTTTCTAGAATAATTTTATGCTGCAAGACTATGCAATTTTATGTAATTTCTAATGTTTTTTTTGAAGGCAAATGCAGTGTTAGAGGAGAATTTTATACCAACTCATGAATGGCTCACAACATAAGAAATGAACAATAATATTAGTTATCTTAAAGTGCTGTGTCAGAATCAAGGGGCAGATCATCATGCAGCTGATGACAATATAAAAGACATTTCATATGGTTTACTGAAAGAATGCAAACCAAACAGGATTTAAAATACAGATGGAAATGGTTCTGTTTCACTGAGCATTACCGAAACAGATGCTCAAGAAAGAAGCAGCTGCTAACTCTAAGGAACTACTGCTACTAAGGAGCAAGTAATTACTGTGTTGTTAACATATGTACAATGATTAAAACAATACCATGGTTATTAGAAACAGAACAAAACCACTTTATTTGTAAGGAGTTAAGAATTTACCACTGACTTACATAGTAACATAACTGTTGGAATACTCTGACCTCCATCTCAAAAATGTAATTTAATTTTCTCCCAGAAAATAATTTTTGATTAGACCAGGATATTAAAGCCGTCATTAGAGGAAAAATGCTATTAAAATGATAAACAAAAACTGAATCATATGAAAATGAAAGTATTTTAAAAGAGGAAAAACTGATCTTTGCTAGAAACTATGCATATTATTGTCAGCGCTTGAGGGGAAAACTTTCAAAACATCGTTAAAATTTTTTTTTGAAAATTTCATTTTTCGCCGTAAATAAAAACTTGAGAGAAAACGTCTCAGATAAAAATTGAAGTCTTGTATCTCTTTGAGGTCGCTTTAAGTCAGTGTTTCGGATATCAGTGATAGAAGTTAAGAAGATTCGTTTTTAGAATATGTTGCAAGTGATTATTATATTGAGATAACATGTAAAAATTGATAAAGATATTAAAGAAAGTGTTAAAAGGGCTGCAGAAACTGACATTGGCAGTGAAACTGAAGAAAAAAGTAAATGATGACATGCAAATCTCAATCGAACACAGGAAAGCATTGTAAATTCTAAGGATTCTTGAACTGAAGTGCGGTGATCAGAAGAGCTACCAGAAGTTTTACGAATTTAAGAATGCAAATAATATCTTTTTGAAGAAAAATGGGGAAAAAACACAGGTACATCATTTTTATTGAAGTTAGGTTTCGTCAGATAGGTTATTGTATAAAAATTCATAACAGAAGGACATATCAAAGGCTTTCTGTTATATTAATGTATTCATTAAAGTTATTTTCCCCTCCTTCCAAGTATGCCTTCGTGATGTAACGGTTAGCACACTCGCCGCGTATTCCAGAGGTCCAGATTCAAGCCCCGGCGAGGGCATTGCTCATTTTTCACTACTCTTGCTTAGAACGTTTATTTACGTACGAAAAAATAATAAAATGTTTGGAACAGCAGCCATATCAACGTCATATTGGCTTCAGTTTTTAAGAATAAAATAGCAATCAGGATCGTAGAACTCTGATAATATGTAATGTAATGTAAACGATTTAGTATATAGTATTTTGTTCACTAAACGGATATCATAATTTTAATAAAACTATACTTTTTATTTGCTATATGTGGATTTCATTTACATCCTGTACTTCAAACGACAACACGGAAGATCTCAAAGAAATGGACACGCTCAAACTAGTTTATTCGTTGATGCAACGAGGACGCAGTTTTGATCTTTGAAACTTTGTATTTCTCTATTTTAGTATCTTAATAGAAGATAGTGAAGAGCCATATTTGAAGAAAACTTGCGATTAAGAACCCAATGTTCTAAAAATGGGACTTTAAATTTCATTCTTTTTATCCAGTTTCTGAAATTCTAGCAAAATTGGATCACGATCTTCCAGGGCGTGAAATATACTCCAGATCTGAAAACAAGAACGAAGGCCAAAGAAAAGAAATGAATTCATTCTTCTTTTCGGGATAATCCATGATTTGCTTTCCAAATTGATCCATGATTTGCATTCCGAAGCTGGCAGCTGCATAAAAAGAGCAGAATAAGAAAGATGTGAGCTTTGGAATTCCAATACGTATAGTTCCATGTCGGTATTTCCATGTCAAAAGAAACGATTTTTTGAGCATTTTGAGGCATTTTAGACGTGTTCACTTACACAGTGCAAATCAATGTATGTAAAATGCCTATAGTACATTTACGGGAGTTTTTCAGCATAAATTCATTGAAATGAATCGAATGTTTGCTTTTAGACTTATGTGCTTTATAAATATGATGCTACAAAGAAGTGCGAGGGTTTCCATTTAACAGTAAAATAAAATAGTTCTAAGGAAAGTAGATCTATGCATAAATATCGATATCAGTTAGTGTCCTGTATTAGATTAACTTGCTTGTTAAGTAAAAAACCTGACTGCCAATCATTTCTTATTCTTATTTCATTAACCAGCCGCTCGTTTTCCATTACTAAAGTCTACTTCTCTGTATGTTAAATGTATTTATCCAATCATTGCAGGTCTTTAGGTGATCTTCATTTACATACTAAAGTTTTCAATGTTTATCAGTTTTTTCATAATAGTTGCGTAATAAGTGATTTAACCTGAGTTAAGACTTTTGACCTATAGTAACATATAAATAATTTTTGATTTTTTTAATTCTTCTTTGGCCCAAAGAGGCAATTTACCCAGAAGGGCTATTAATTTCGTTTTGGATTTTGCCTTCTACACTACAAAACGGCGTTTCACTTTTTAAATTGTTGCCACGAAATATTAGATACCTGCTTTATATTTAAAGAAATTAAATAACGAAGAATCTGTATGAATGTATTTATGTTTCTCGTATTGTGAAAAACCAATGGTACCTAAAGACATGAAATTTTGGATAACGTAGTCTTCCACTTGAATATGGGAATCTGAAAGCAAAAATTTGGAATCTGGAATTAAATTTATTATATATTTAAAAATTTGTAAAACTTTACCGAATTTTTAATTAACAAACTCAACGATTTCAAAGCGAGGAATCGCAACATTGTAAGAAAAAATAAACATTTTTATATGTAGCGCGCGAGATTGTGTATCGGAAATTCTAAAGATATGCTCTTTTTAAATATTTTGTGATGTTGCTACTGAATTGAATTTTATGTTTTTTAAATGCAAAGAACATGATATTTAATAAACAAAGCTAACACACAACGCTTTAAAGAAACGCCTCTTTGGGCGTAATATAAAATCTGAAAGTTTTCCAGTTTTTTTAAATACAATTATGTCATTGATTACATCATTCATAGCATAAAATTATTTAAAATATCCTATATAACAAAATCAGTGTTTCAAATAAAAATGCGAAATTAAATCGATTTTTAATATTTATTATCAACCATAAATAGTGTCTGAAACACAGAATTTATACATATTTATACGCCTTATTTTAAAAATTAAATGACATCAAACACTATAGCGCTGAAAACTATGGGTTACTATAAATCATTGTTCAAGCAATGGGTTGCCATAATTCATATTGATCATCATGTAGCGTCAAACGTAATTTTTTTTTTTTTAAATTATACTTACTTTCTACTAAAAATGCTAATCAAAGGGAGATGAAGAAAAATACCGAGCCTTATCTTCGGACTATTTTATTATTAATTTTGCATTTTATTTTTGAATATCTGAGCTACAATATTTATTCTTAAATCCAAATTAAATACCTTTGTAAGTCATGCAATAGTTTATTCAGTAAACTTTCAAGTGTATATCATGTCTTAGATACAAAAATATATTTTTTCCGTAGCCTCTTCTCCCAAGAAAATAATTTGAATATTTGTCTTGGGGTGGAAATCCTGATATATTCAAAAACATGGTGTAGGATGCTTTCAAGTGTTATTTGAAAAAAAGAAACGTTCGTAGACGAGAGAGTGGTAGTTTGTCGTCTGTTTTTCAAGTTGATTTTTGAATGGCTTCAATATATAGGTATTTTGGAACAGGCTTCCAACTGTGCATTTTTATCCATGTTAGCATGTTGTATTCAATGCCATATTTTATATATGTTTATGTATGTGTTTATTTTTACACTTTGTCTTTCTATCAGAGGTAATATCGTCATTATCAGTGCCAAAATCACACTTTCATTTTAATTAATTTTAGCTGCAACTAATCAGAAATTAAGCGAAATTTTGTCACATTATTTCAGTAATTAAGATATTGAATTCTAATTCCAGTATCTAGCATACTAATTATTTGGAGAGGGAACTATAACCAGCTATTGCACTGAAAATTACTTAATAATACATTGTAAAAAAATGCATTTGTATTTTTGCGTGAAAGTTTGAGTGTTTGAGTGTTGTACAATTTTTTAAGCATTCAGGTAGTTGATTCTTTGTAATATAAAAAATTAGCTTATGAAGCGAGTAGTTGCAATTAATTTGTAAGTTGTTATTTTTTTAGCAAGCGAGTTATCTGATTGAAAAATTAAGTTTTCAATCATATAACTCGCTTGCTAAAATCGTTCATGTAAAGTTAAAAAAAATAACAGTTGTTCGTGCTAACAACGTAAAATGTTCTCAGTCTGACATCGGTCACGAATGCCAGGGTAGAATTCACTCATAGATACGTATAATATGTTTACTGATTCTGAATCATACTCTTGCATTCTGAATCATACTATTTCCTACTGATGAAATATGAAAATTTCAGGAAATGATACGGTAACAGACTGTTGCATTTTTATAAATTTAGATTTATTTTTGACGCACAAGAGAAGCACCTAAAAGTAAAACAGAATATTAGTAAAAAACAAACTTATGTTGCTTTGCTAATTATATAATTGATAACTATAATATATTTTGTGCTAATTTATATTTATATTAATAATATATTTGCTAATTTTTCTAGATTTTATACAAATTTAGTAGCGCCATCTGTTGGAAGAAATAGTTTCAAAAATTAAATTAATAGAATTTTAAAAGCTTTATTAAGGATTGGATTGGAATTTAAGTCATTTTTAATTAATGACTAATTAAACCAGATAAATTTTCTTTGTGAAAATGAAAAGCTTCATGAAAATCCACTTCATTAATAGAAGAAGTTTTTTTAATAACGTTTACGGATCTCAAAGTTAAAATTACGATTAAATTTCCAACAATGATTAGCTATTAGACATTTGTTAATTTCGCTTTTTCGGACATAATATTCGTAGATCTTGCTGTGAAACTTTTCTTTTCGCTTAGCCGATATATCTCAAACCACACTGCAAAAATATATTATAAATTCTCCAAGAATTAAAGTCACAAATGAAATCTTAGAAATTGGAACATATATTTTATAGATAGGCGAGAATATGACTCGTATATCTCTTCCAACCACAAAGTTGTTGCTTCGCTAAGCTTCTTCTATTTTAAGAACCGGATAGGTTTACTCAATTCAGACAAAACCCATGAGAGTAAATATTTAAAATTCGTTTGAAATTAATGAATATCACCTTTGTCCTGTAATCCAAAAATTTTTGATTTGTGTCCTTGAAATTAAACAATATTATCGTCTATAATACTTATCTTCGACTCTATCTGCTTTAAAAGCATCATTTTTGTCAAAACACTTTACTGCAAAATGTCCTGGGTAGAAAAGTAGCAGTTCATAAACAGAAGCAAAGTGTTTCTGAAACTTAATAGCTAGTAGGAAAAATGCTTTTATTCGCATAGCATTAAAGGAAAAAAACGAAATGTTTTGTAATAAACAGAGAAACAGCAATATATTTGGTATTATATGTGTTAGGACGTTATTTCAAGATAATGCATTACTCTTGGTATTCCTTCTAATACTGAATGGTGTGTTAACCATGTATCTTCTTGGAGAATAAAAAGTTAAGAATTCCGTCGTCAGATTAAGATTATTCCTTTTAAACTGTTTCATGCTTCATAGCGATTGCGTTTTGAAAATATCGTTTTCTTCTTAGACTGTTTCTTCCTTTTAAATCAATTATCCTTACATATTTTAAATCACTTTTCAGATTACTGTCATTAAACTGTTTAGTTCCATGTTTTCCCGCAAAATTTTATTTCTGATTTATGTACTGTGCAACTACGCAACTATTCGTTTCGTTCAGCCTGGAGAATGTAGCATTATTTGCTAAAACACTTTTTGTAAGAACTCAAGAGACCGTGATTCTTTGTGTAAAGCAAATTGCCTTTTTTTCAAAATAAAATCATGAACTCTGGAAAAGAGCCAAACATTGACATTTTTCTTTTCATTGCATAGAAGTATTTTACTGATTTAAACAAAAATAAGTAAATTTTAATCTTATGAATTTTGCAATTATACTTCTGTATCAGACTTAAGGCAAAATTAAGTTTTTACTTGCGATGCATGGAAAGTAATAAATCTACATTCCACATAAACATTCTTCTAAAATGTTCTGGTTTGCAAATTTCGTAATTGCACATTGGTATCGCAACCATGGGATTGGTTTCTGAAATGGACCAATGGGCTTCAGCTGCGAAATTGGCTCATGTGATGTTTGGCTCACGTAAGGAGGGGAAACAGGAATTTATTTTCTGAAATTCTGTGGATTATTTAACCTGTATTCATATTCTTTCTAAAGTCAGTTAATCAAATATTGGTATCTTCCTGTATATTATTAAATTGTAATTCCTTCAGAAACAAAATTTAGCAAAACTTTTCTTGTCGATAACAAATCGGCGACCACATTACCACAAAGCAACCCAGTTTGTCATTTGACTCTGAGAGACTATTGCAAATATATCGGTCTAATATGGAAAGCCCTTCCTACGGTTGTGACAACGACGTGCAGTTAGGAAATTCACTTTACTTACATGCATCAGAATTTTGCTGCAAATATTTGTCATGGTAATTTGCATGCATAGTTACAATAAGAGTAATATGCTTATATTGTTATAATATGAGTAAATCCTCGGTTCTTTATTATTCTGGATGGAAAAACTTCATAGCTAGATAAAGCAAGAAATTCAGGGTAATCATTAGCATACATAAGCGAATTATTTATCTCAGATTGCTGTTTCTTTGTAGCGCAGTTCAGTTTTATCAAAGAATTGCTGTTGCTGTGATAAACACTATATAATTTTATGCGCTTGATGTGGAAGTTAGAGTGCTTTTGGTACCCGAAACAGTTTTCGGATTTCGGGCAGGAAATGGAGGGAAAGTTGCGATGGTAGCCAAACTACTATGCAGAAAATATGTGGAAGTTTTTGTCATCGTGTATGCGTTGGATGTAGTGCGGCAATATGAGGTGACTCCCCTTCTAAGAGTGATATTTCAAGTGACATGGGATTATCGAGGCACGGATGATGAACATTGCATTAGATATTGTAGGTTCTACATATCACGCAATAGCAACTGGTATTGCCCTTTGTTGTTCAGTTGTATCAAGCATAATACCCTCTCACGAATAGCGAAGGCGGGGAAGATAAAAACACAGTCGAAGATAAGACACGAAGGTACTTTACAAATTCGGTATTTAGAGCTTCCTAGCAGAAGCTTAGGAGAAAAAGAGGCATTAGCAAGCATTAAATAAGCGTATGAATAACAACAGCGCCTCCAGAATAATCATTCTTTCAACTGCAAAAAACTGCAAATTCATTCATGAACATTTAATTATAAATCCATTCAAGAAAATTATGCCTTTAACTGCAAAACAAAGGTAAAAAGGGAAAAGATCCCGTAAAAATTAATACTTAACTAATTAGTACTCCATTACTTAACTAATTAAAGAGAGGCACAAATCTTGATAGATGTTTGTAACACTTTTGTTTACCTTAGCTTTATTTGACTTTTCATACATTACTTTAAGCACATATTAACATAGGTGCAAGTGATTTTAAAGTAACATACCAAGTACTTTTATAGAAAATGTTAATCAATAAATCATGTGTGCTATTATATTCTAATTCTATAAGCCAGTAAATATATGCGCTTGTTATTACGGGTAACAAATTACTTATTTTTTTAAAGAAATTCCGTAATATGTATAATGTGAATATGTATAATGTGAATATTTAATATATTACCAAGAGCTCGGAAAGAATAAGTGTTCCAATCCCTTCGTGCTAAGCATTATCTTTCTACGGAAGAAGTATAATAATCCGGCAAAAGGAAACTCTTGCAGAAAATTGGAAGTAATAAGAATAAAATTATTATGAAGTTTCTTATATTTTCCTACAAATGTATACAAAATGATACAAATGTATATGGAAGTTGCAGAGTAAACAAAATTCTATGAAAAGCCTTTTCCAAACAATTTATTTCCAAGAAAAGCACTCAAGAAACTTCAAAAATTAAATTTTATTTCAGCTCTATGCTAAACATACTTCTAAGTTTAATCAAAGGAAAGAAAATAATAGCTTTCTAAAATATTTTGCGAAACTGAATCTTACACAGAAATCTCATAGTTTACCATGAAGAATAAGTAGTAAAATTCGTTTTTTCTACGCAAGCTCCGAATGAGGTGAATGAATAAAACACCTGAGTACTTCTAGTTTGGAAAGCATTCAGGTATTCTGAGTTGTGCTTTCGCTGCCTGCACTTTCGCCTAGTATTTTCTTTTCATCACGTGCTTAAATGGTGTATATGCGTAGGGCAATATTAACCTTTGTTGACCTTGATATACAGAGATTTTTCAGTTATGCAAACAATGTAAATTTGTTCTTTTTACTGTTTCTCATAAAAAGTAACCTAACTTATTCCACAGAAGAACTGACACGACGAAGCATAGATTTCAGATGAGTTCTTTATTTTTGCATATGCCAAAAATTATCTTATCTGTCTCTCTAATTGTTTATTTGTAATCAAATTTTGCAAAATAACCATGCCGTTGATTAATGTAAAGAAAAGAAGCAAGCACTTTGAAAAGAAATGGTATTTATACTTCGTCCTTCGATAAAGCACCAGTGGTCGAGTGACCACTGAATAGTAAGTGTTCAAATCGGTTTCATTCCGACGTGAAAAGGTGGCCTATATGGTTGGTTTTCTCAATGAGTAGATGAATACAAATTAGTTTGCTGCAGGGGATCCTAAGGAAAGGCATTGTTTTCTTTAGGCAGGTAATCCTCGTGTGCTTTGCTACATTGAAATAACTTTGTAAAAGGAGCAATATAATTGGATTTTAACAGTTGGGGTGTAATTATTGGCAATTAATGTTTATTAAATTTGAGAACAAGGCTTTAGACATGTCAAGTCTGGATTAGTTTTTCCTGAAAACATAACATGGAGATAAAAAATGGGATTCAAATGAAATTCACATGAATCATAATGCAAAAATTCGTGTAAAATTTAGGATTAGAATTATGAATTTTTGAGAATGTTTAAATATCTAAATGAAATATTAGTATAATATTTTATATTTTATCATGCTCAAGCTGAAAAAGATAAAAATACAAAAGGATAAATGATCAATAATGTGTAATTTATGATATAATAAGGATTTGATATCGATAATATCCAATAGATGTTGTCACATTTGCCAAATTCTTGAATTCCGAAAAGTCAGATACATTTTTTTAATTATTAAGCATTTATAATCCCTATTATGAAGTTTGTTAAGCAAAAGAGCAAAGCTCCTAAAAATATGAGAGTAATTACACTCCATAATTGCTTTCTTGGAAATTTTCAGCTAGCTCTACATTTATCTGTACGCTTCTAATATTTAGAACAACTACGGAGAATGTTCATATGTGGATCCATAAGCGTCTGCTTGTAATAACTTAGCAGATTCAGGAGAAGATTGCTGCATTAATTCTGCAGAAATGCGTTAAGCTGAGGAAATCATATAATCCCTTTACAGAAAATTACTACCAGAGAACTAGTAATTTTCTGACAGAACATCGAATTTGTAGAAATTCTAGTACTCAAGAGCAGGTACTTCCCAAATATACTTTAATGACTGCTCACAAATAGGAAATTCACAAATACAGCTTCGTGCAATTCATTGTAAGTATGTTTACAGACAGAATGTGCCTCTGATTGCAAAGCGAATTGACAGTGAACATTGGTTCAGCGTCAAAAACAGCTGGAAGCATTGCACTCAGGTAAAGGAAATTTCTAATTTAAGCCTTTAATTTTGTGAAGTCTAATGAAATTGATTTTTGTATTAAAAGGCAAACATTAAAATGACCACTTTAATCAGTCATTCTACGCTAATCCGTTTTCAGTCATTCTTGTTATTGTGAAATGTGTATCGTTCACGGTCACATGAATAGAGAATAAATCGGGGTCATATCGAAGTTCAAGTGGAATTACGAAAAGCCAATTACGCATTTGGAACGCAGCGATGGAATTATAGCAGAAAACGGCTTAAATGCTAGTTGAAGCCAAAGCATTTATTGTGTATTAATAAAGCCTCGTGTATTATTAAAACCCTAACAATAAACACACTTCATTCTAGGTAATTTATAAAAAATCAGAAAGAACTAAAAATTCTGAATTATTCTGATACATCCACCAGCGACCGAGAGGAAAATCGTTGAACACTACTAGTTCCGACCTGGCTCTAATCCAGGACTGGCTGCATATCCGTTTATCTCGGTTTTCCCCATGTTTAACGTATATATGAACCCGGTTCTCTTAGAAAGTCTTCCACAAAGGCATTCCTTCATTTAGGCAGGCAGGCCTAGTGGGCTTTTCATAAAAAAAATAAACCAAACCAAACCTGAATTATTTTGAATGTCTTTCTAAATAGATATGAGTCAGAATAAATTTTTTTTAAATTAAATTTTTTGCTAAATTTAATGAAATATCTTGCAGTTTTAGCCTAAATGGGCAATTTGCCCAGAAGGCTATTAATTTTGTTCTGGTATTTTGCACTGTCCATTATAAAACGGCGTTTCAGTTTTCAAATTCTTGCCATCACATATTAGAGCTCTGCATTATATTTAAAGAAATTAAATAATGAAAAATCTGCATATATGTATGTATGTATGTTTCTCGCATTGTCAAAAACCAACGGTACCTAGAGACATCAAATTTGAATAACGTAGTCCTCCACTCGAATATTGGCATCTGAAAGCCCAAATTTGGAATTTGAAATTTGTTTCATTACCTATTTCATATTTTGTAAAATTTCAACGAATTTTTGATTAACAAACTCAACGATTCCAAAGAGAGCAATGACAACACTGTGCGAAATAAAAGCATTTTTATCTACAGCGCGGGAGACGAGACAGTATATTGAAAATTCTAAACATATGCTCTTTTTAAATATTTTGTGATGTTGCTGTTGAATTGAATTTTATGATTTAAGTGCGAAGAACATGATATTTACTAAATAAAGGTAACACAAAAAACGTTTAAAAACGCCACATTTGGGCGTAATACAAAATCTGGAAGCTTTCGGATTTTTTCGGCAGAAGAAAATGGTGTGCATTACTTTCGAAACAGACCTTGTATTTATACTTTCATTCGTTGCTCATGAAAATAGTTGGCGTATAAGCAAAAAAATCATTTAAAGGTGTAAAACATAGTTTAAAGACCTCAAAATCAGAATCGGTATAGGAAATCAAATCATTAAAACTTGAAATGGGAAGAAAAGTAGTAATAATAAAAACTTAAGCATTAGGAACTAACTGTTCTTATTAAAAATACTTTACAGTCATTCGTTGCTCATGAAAATCGTTGATGTATAGGTCAGAAGGTGTAAAACCTAGTCGGCTATGAGTAGGTTTCACACCTAGTCGACCAGCTAATCTGATTTTAATAATAATTTAGAGGCCTTAGAATATAATCAAAAATAAAGTACAGCTGAAAAGTATAATTCTTAATTATTACTTATACGCGTTATTACGTGATACAATGAGTCATGCCAGTTGGTTTATGTGATTACGTCGAAGCCTCGAGGATTATCTGAATAAGGGAAGGCGTGTCTTCGTGGAGGTTTTTCTAAGGAAAACTGGCTCATATACAAATTAAACATGGGGAAAATCATGAAAACGCCCATGCAGGAGGCTCGTTCGTAGAATTCGAACCTCGGATCGAACTACCAGTATTCAGCAACTTTACCGCTCGGCCGCTGGTGGGCCACGTCTTATAATGAGTATGAGACAAATGCGCTTAAAAATATCTAGTGTGCTTACTACTACATTATGAAAAGAATAGTTTTGGTAAGAAAAATAATGATATGCAAGTAGTAGTTTTTATAGATGAAATACGATAAGATAAACTAAAAATAAAACAAAGTGCCAAAATTGTTTAAGTAAAACCAGATAAAAATAGTTTTATTTTTGAAACGATCATGTTAAATATTTTGTTAAAGGAATAACCATCTCATTTAAATCATCCTTAAAAATTTTAAGTATGTTTATGCTTTTATAACATTACCGATATAATTTATCAAACGTTTTTGCTAAGAAATGTATTTCTCCGACTGCAACTTTTACAGAGTGAGAAAATATATGTCTAAGAATATAAGTTTTAAGTTGCTAAATATCAGCTGGATCTCTTGATTTTATCAGGGCGGAAAAAATAAAACGCAAATCCATTTCATGACAAGACGCAGTATTCAATAACAACAAAGAGTTTTAAAGATTGAGTTTGTTCTGAAGCAAATTTAATGAATTCATTAAGATTTACGTAGGAAATGAAAGTAAAGTGAGCTTTAAAACAGCATATGACAATTTCTGTGATGTTAACATCTTTATTTTGACGGTGATGTGCAATACTGAAGACTAGGATTTCTGTTTAAATCTTAAGACCGCACTGTCAGCGAAATATCAAGGGATTTTCTGACGGCTTGCTGCCCGTTAGCTATTTTCTGTTTTCCAATATAAAGTCACATTTTTCCGCAGCAGCTTAACTCTTTCAACAGCATTAAAAAGTTCATGAACAACATTGAAAGTTTTAAGGTTTTTCTCACTTTAAATTAATTCTCTAAGATACATTTCAGAAACTGCTTGACTTGTCACTTCGCAGTTTGACATTCCAATCGTACGCAGTTTGACAATCCAATTTGATTTTAATAATAACAATATTAATATTTCCTTAAAATATCTTACTTGTAAACATCTAAAATGCACTGACTCAATAGTTTTTCATCTTGTAGGTGACGTTTTGTCAATTTTGCTACTAACTAAATAAAATTTAATAATCTATATATATAAAGAAGACTGTTTATTCACAATTAACTCAGTCACTACTGTAGCTATTGTTACCAAACTTTCTAGCATTCTTTTCTGAATATCGGAAAAGTCCCATATCCACTTTGTTCCAAAACCAAATCAGAGATATTAATGAAAATCTCTGAAAACTCTAATTTTCGCCCTCATTTTTCCGAGTAGCAATAGTATCGCATGCTGAAGATAAAAATATGCTTTATTTTAAGAAGCGTTGCCAATACTCGGTTTCAAATCGTAGATTTTCTTAATAAAAAATTCAAAGTTTTACAATGAAATAAAAATAGCATTGCCAAACATTAAACACATTATTCCGGATTCCAAAAATTCAAGGAAAGCCATATCGACTGTCCCCATTTTCGTGCCACATTAATCAGCCGATATATTAATTTAAAACTCTGAAAACAACTATTAAACTAACTCCTGAACTGAAAAAAACTACTGAACTAATTTTCACACTTATTTATCGAAGTGGCAACAGTCTTGTTGGAGTTTTTTCACTTTACAATTTTCAATGTTCAATACGCATGAATGTCAAGAATAAGAAAAACCAACTTTAAATCATAACACTATAATAAATACTGCAAGAGTGTAAAATTGTGTGACAGACAAGATAAAACAACATTTTGACAGTAAAACCTGTGTGTTCAAATATAACAGTAAATAGCACAAGATAATACTCCAACGGTAAAGTACTAACAAAGCGTTGTGTTTAGATTTGGGCAATAACCCGTTCAAGTATTAACTAAATTTATTGGGTCCAGTGTTCTAAATTATAAGTGAAACATACAAGTTAAACTTAATTAAATTTTTCATTTATTAAGGTAAACAAAACTAGTAACAATATACATTATGTGGTGGTAGTACATGTGTTTAAGTGAGAAAATAAAAAGACATACCGTTTACACTACAAAGAGGGGATCCCCACAAGAAATCACAATTACTTAACAGCGTACATTGAAGAAACGTTCAGCCATATTGAATCTAAAAAGGAAAGAGAATGTAAGTTAATATGATGGGCGTGTAATGAAAGTTTTAGAGCCTTCAGCCCCTTCTATCTGGGCTCCGTCCTTCCTGCGTCGCCATCCACAGCTGGTTTTCTCTCCGCCAATTCTTCAGCCATCTTTCCACTGATACCTATACCTAGTACTCGGGACGGAGAGACTGCTTTCTGGTCTGTCGACAACCTTCAGAAAAATTTTCCTCCTTCTCGTAGATCGCTGCACGCCCTTTTTCTTCATCTCGCCAGGCTCTCGTTTGGCGATACGAGAGGTCCAAAACCAGCCAAGTGCATGGCAACCCTAGGAGCGGAATCAAAAACGGGAAGGTGAAGGCAAGGGAGTTGGTTAAACAGAAGTTGGTGAATAATCGCTGATTTCACATTGTGAAAAGCGACCCTCCAGGGTCATCAACCTGACAAGCAGAAGCTAGCCTCGTTCAAGGTCCCATTTTAGCATGGTGAACGCCTGTAAGAATTCAAATCACCCCGACTCCTCAACCTTGGCGTGGCGTAGCTGCATACAAAACAAGCTGATTCAGCAGGGTGCAGATTTCGCACTTGACGAAAGATATTTCTCAGACCACTGTCTGGCAGAGCAAGCAAACGTCAAAACAAAGTCGTAAATCTTGATTCCCAAATGCAACGTAAAATTTTTGAAAAGAATTAAGGATTTGTTTTTAAATACCAAATTAATAAACGACCGAAGAAAATTTCTTCAATGGAAATATAATAATTACATAGAAAACATTTTTATGCTTTCTACAACACCAAACATGACCACCAGAGTCAGAAAATACGGATTCTAGCTTAGTAGAAAGAGGGGTACGTTAACAAAACCAAATTAAACCTTAACACCAACTTGTGTGAGGTGTTGTTTTAAAAAAAGTTACCTTAAGGGTCGACTTAACCAGAAATCAAACAATGAGCCAACAAGTTAAGATTAAGTATTAACAAAAAAAAAATAGTTAACCAAACTACCTTAAGGAAAAAGGAAAAAAAATTACTCAAGCAACTTAAATTCAGAGTTAACCAAAACTGCCAAAAATTAAATGACAACAATTACTTTTCAACAAGGCAAAGTAATTTAAGATCAACTATTTTAATTCAACAACTGAAGTAGCTAAGTATGTATTACATAACAGTCTCGCACGTTGGAGTTAAACATGTTTTATTTCGAAAAGTATTGATACTGCTCGCTTTCAAATCGTAGAGTGTGTTAATACAAAATTTGAGTTTTACGAAATCCACATATATGAAGAAGACGCTTGTTTGTTTGTTTGTTCGCGTTATTGATTTCTGATCAATTATGATCAATGTTTTGCCACGCTTGGTCGACTAAAAGAGAATATAGGTTAAATATCGGACGGAACTTGAGCTTTTACGACCATTTGATTAGAATGACGAAAATCATCATAAACAGCGTGCCATTGTTGCTTATATAATGAGAGATAATTAGTTTATTTTTCTATCGAAACTTTTTATGTGGTTTTCATATGGCATCAGACTGAAAATGTATAACTATGAATCGTATTTTTTACATCGTTATTAGAGAAGGATTATCTTTCTGTGTTCTTAGATACACTCACGTTTGTGAAAATTGCAACACCATGAAGGACTTACGCGAGTGAGCTGAAATTTTCAGGAAATGCAAAGTAGCGCATGATATGCAAATGATTAGAATTGCAAATCCGTAGCGCATGCGTATGCTGAGCAGCGCCCTCTGAACGGCTGATGGATCCGAATAAATAGACGGCTGTAGCGAGGCGTGTATGGTTATCGGTGGTTATCTGCTAGTGGTAAACGTTAACTGAATCTGTACTTATGCCTCGTCGACGAAAGAGAGCGAGATTTGAACAACTTACAGAGTTTGAACGAGGGAGAATCATCGGCCTTCGTGAAGCTGGATTGTCGTATCGTGCAGTAGCCTCTCGTGTGCAGCGTAACAGCAGCACAGTGATGCGCGTTTGGAAGCAGTGGACGGACGAGTGTCGGACAACTCGGAAATCCGGGAGTGGACCCCGAAATGTGACGTCAGCTCGCGATGATAGACACCTGGTCCGCATGGCGCGGACGGACCGTACAGCTTCCTCTAGACAATTGGCAGCACTGTGGTCAATAGCTACAGGTGTTTCATTGTGTGCTTCATCAATTCGTAGACGTCTGCTGCAGTGTGGACTGCGCGCACGGACTCCTTTATACAGGATCCCCCTAACGCACGACCATCGCCGCCTGCGGCTACAATGGGCCAATCAGCATAGAGACTGGCGTGCTGATTGGCAGCATGTCGTGTTTTCTGACGAATCCCGCTTTAATTTGTGGTACCATGATGGCCGCATTCGTGTCAGACGCTATGCCGGTGAACGCCACCTTCCGGAGTGCATTATCGAACGCCACAGTGGACGAACACCCGGAGTTATGGTCTGGGGCGCCATAGCATATCATAGACGATCTCAATTGCTACGAATTGTGGGCAATCTGAACAGCAACCGGTATATCCGTGAAGTTCTACAGCCCGAAGCTGTTCCCTTCCTTCAAAGCTTGCCAGGCGCTGTATTTCAACAGGACAATGCCCGCCCTCATACTGCTCGGATTGTTAAATCCTTCTTTGCAGCGCAGCAGGTACAGCTTCTTCCTTGGCCTGCGTGTTCCCCGGATATGTCGCCAATTGAACATGTGTGGGATGTCATTGGTCGGCGTCTTGCTCGTGATCCTCGTCCTGTTGCGTCTGCAGACGAACTTTGGGTACGCGTACAAACGATATGGAATGCTCTTCCTCAGTCAGACATTCAAACTTTGTTTGACTCCATGCCACGTCGTGTAGCAGCACTTATTGCGGCGCGTGGTGGCCACACAAAATACTGATTCTGATCTCTTGTTCTTGTTTGTTTGCTTCGAACATTTAGTCATTTATTTGTACCACTACCACTCAACTGTGTATTAAATTGCATTCAATTATGACGATTCCTTCTTGGTGTTGCAATTTTCACAAACGTGAGTGTACATTACTCTCAATCTAACGTAACTGGCATCGGCTACTTCCGCTAGTCATATGATAAAAATGCTGTAAAATCATTTAAAAATTGTAAGAAAAAATAACAAGCATTATATTTATAAATAATTTTTAAAATCACTATCAATTTTAAGAAAGCTTTAGAAATTTAAGAAAAATATTTAAATTAGATTATTTCTGTTAAAGCTATAAAACGTAAAACACGTTTCTGTAACAAGATGTCTAATGATCTCAAATATTAAATTCGAATTCGAATTTTTCTTACACTGAGAGAAGATTCATGATAATGGAAGAATTATTAATTCATGACTCAAAATTTATTGAATTAAATTTACGCCTAGATTCTGCAACAAGACCTCGGACGTTTGCAATGGACTTATATTCAATGTAAATTATGAGTTAACACTATTTCAAATGTCTCTTTACAGCGCTGTTCTGTTTTCTTCTATAGCATTAGCGTAAATGTTTAAAAAAGTGTATTTTTTATCATAATGCACTTTCACTGTATTACTTTTGTGAAATATATGTTAGCTGCTTTGAATATTGAGAGATAAACAGATATATGTTAGCTGCTTTGAATATTGAGAGATAAACAGATATATCGACCTTAAAATATGAATACCGCTGGTTAAATATAAGGTGCAGAAAGACAAAATGTGTCTTAAAACGAATAAATGAGCTATGGTGTCTACCGAAATGTCAAGAATTGATCTCAGATGCATCCATCATTAAAACACATTATGTAAAGATTTTGGCATCGAAAGGGGTCTTTATGAAGTACATTTCCTGAAGTGATAGATGACTAGTTTTCTCGACGCCATGTAATGTTACTCATCTTTCTCATGGGTTGATGTTAACAGACAGAAAATCCCTCACAGAAGCATCTTTCGAACAGTACTGCGAATCTGTTTTAATATTATTTCTGGATGCAGTTTTTCTGTTCACTTTTATGCAAATCATCTAAGATTATGTCGTTTTTCTTCAAGACGAAGTGATTTTTTGGTGCAGTAAACGACATGGTAGGGCCGTGGACAGGACGCAGTAATGGGGGCCTTAGAAACATGTTGGCATCCATTGATGGATTTGATACTCCCGATTGCTTTACATTCCTGGACCGCTTGGAAATATTTCTCTTCAGCTCAGAAGGTAATTAAGGTTGCTATGTAGGATGAAAGAAGGCTGTAAAAGGTGCGTCAAAACTCATGACAATTTTCAGCATTAATATACAAAAAAGAAATTATCTTTTTACTTCCCTGTATGAAATAAAGGAAATATTGTAATCGCAAACAATTCCGGGTATCATATTTTAACGAAAATATCCATTTTGACTTCTATGGAATGCAAAAAAAGGATGTTTCTACGTGACTTTTGTACGTAAGGTGAGAATAAAGGACACTTTTTCCCCAAGCGAATTATAAAAATGATTTAAAATGGATTCAGAAAAGAATTTTTTCGTAACTACTGTACGTATGTATGTATATATCTCGCATAACTCAAAAACGAGACTCCTCAGAACGTTGAAATTTTGTATATATGACTGCTATAATATGTAGCTGTGAAACTCCCTTTTTGGTTGCAATCAGCAACACCAACAGTGCATATATACTAAATACTTAAATATATATCTATATATACATACACTCACTATGTTACACGGCTCCGAGCACATTTTTTTTTTATTCTTATATGTTGGTAAATTCTTCATTTTTTACTTTAAAAATGGCTGAATTATGTTGTTCTTATCTTCCGGTTAGGTTTTTATGCCTTTAGTTAATCTGAATATGATAGTTGTAGAATAATCAGCAATTTAAAAGTTGTTTAAGCGCGGCTAAGCCTAATTTTTGTTTACCATAGCGGCCATATTTGTTTACATTTGAAACATAGCAGAATAGTGAATTCGGTTTCGGTATCTTCAGTGTCATTTTGCCAAATAGGACCAACATTAAACTCATTTTTGTGCACGGAAAATCTGCCTTGTTGCCCGCTGGCCGAAAAGCTTGTTTTACTTATAAACTCTTAATTGTAAATTTTTTACTGTTTTAACTGTAGTTGGTGCTTTAGTATTTTGCTATATTTTTTAATTTTTAATAAAGATATTTGAAGTTTTATGTATTTTTGCCTTACCGGGAACTGATAACAGAATTAATTGAACGAGAAATACATCTCTAATGAAATTCGAGGAACTAAGTGCTTCGTATTAGCAGCAAATATTGTCGCCAATCTGCCTCGGACAGAGGAGAATGTTTACGAGTAGCGCATGCATATTATGTAAGGGGCGCTGAATCATCTGTGAAAACTCTTTCTTTTATATTTTTTAAATTTCTTTTATACATCGCTTAAGATTTAGTATAGTATTTGAATAGAACATATGGCAAGGATTAAATAATTTTTCAGATGATCTAAATTTTGTGCATTCTGAGTTATATAATAAATGCGATGAAACTCTGTTAAGTGAACCTAGCGCGAGTGTTGCTATGGTAAATAAATATAGTGAATTTTAAAGAGTGCATTTATTCTTTTCTCGTTTGTGCGCTATCGGCGAAGTAGAATTACATGAATTCAATAAGGTTAAATTAAATGCAGGAAAAATGCATATAATTTATATTCCGTACAAGGAAGTCATGGGGTATGCACATCAGATTTTTTTCAAAATATTACACAAGAACTTAAAAAAGTAAAGTTTTCTTCATTGTTAGAAGCATTGTCTCTTATGAATACACAATACAGAATTTACAATTTTTTGCTCTTTGATTCATGTGGAGAAACTAGATTTAAATATAAAGTAAGTAAAACTGCCGTAAAAGCTAAGAATAAAATTATTTAATGTAAAATGTGAATCTTTTCTTATCTGTTTTATGAATTAGAGGCTACTATTTTCTGATGAAGAAACAGTCATACATGAGAGGCGCAACAATATCTGTTAGAAAGATAATTATTTAACTATACCTTATGCATTAAACAATTTACCTTGTTTTCTTGAAAACTGCTTGTTAAATTAATTTTCTAGGCCTTGGTTTATTTGCCGGCGCATGAAAAAATAAATTCCAGTAGCCTTATAACACATTCATATGCGAAAAAAAGACAATGCAGTCATAGCTGAACATCGAAACGAGAAAATTACATCTCAATTTTGGTCTAAAATTTTAATCATAAATGAGTGTATATCATGGATAAAAAATACGAGTGTATATCATGGATAAAAAATACAAGTGTATATCATGGATAAAAAATACAAACTTTTATTGCTCCATGTCATAGGAGTTTTAAAAGTACTTCAAAATCATTTTCATGCACCACAGGTGTGTTTCTAGAACAGAAAAATGAAATCAAAAGTCGATAAATTTGTGATAATCATATAAGGCTTTTGAAATAATTCCAATTGCAATATCCTTATGATATTAGGAATTATCTAGCAGTGTTGCAAAGACAAACATCGTAGGTTGATGTTGAAAGTAAAGCTGACACATGGTTTATATTTCACGCTTATTATTCAAAGGCTTCAAGCTCCTAAGCCCACATTCTACTTCCTGAATGCCCGAAACAGCATTTTAAATATTAACTGCAAGTTACCGATCTATTAAAGTCCTACTACATCCCACAATTAGTTATTGATATCTTAGTTCATGTCTCGAAAATGAATTTTAATAGATTTCAGATTATGCAAAGCGCAACTACCCATTGGTTTATGAATAGTCCTTAGATTTAGGGAAGATTCATGATAATGAAGTCGTCGTTAATTCATGACTCAAAACTTATATCCTGAAAATTATGTACAGATTCTGCATCAAGATCTCAAACGTTTGGAATATATTTTTAAACAATCTTAATTACGGATTCCCACAATTCCCAAAGTTCCTCAAGGACGTAAACATGCATTCTTCTTTAACATTACTTTAACTGTTTTAAGTAAATTTCGTGTACATTACGTTCTCTCATTTTACTATAGCTTGTAGCCAGGTTTATGTATTATTTCTCACACGTTCATTAATAACACAAATTTATTAAGTATTTACTTAACGTTAATATTTCTAGAGGAATCAGAACATCGGCGAGAAAAGTTTACGTATTTCAGATTTTTAAACGCTAATTAGAGGTCAAAAATTAGCAGGTCTATTTTTAATTACATTGCTTACATTCACACAGTACTGTTAAACGAAAAACTCAACTTGAAATTCTCTAAGACCACTCAAAATATTTTCAACTATAAGAGCTGATTATTTTGTGAACAGGATAATTCCAAAATGTCTGGCAAAATTACAGAGAGAACAATTAGTTTTAGGTTTAGTTCTTTATGGCAAAGCATTCTAGGGCTGTCTGCCTACCAGGAGAGATACCTTCGTGTAGGTCTTTCTAAGGTAAAATTGTAAGGTTTTAGTTAAACTAACAAAGTTTTATTTTAATTTATATTTTTCTATCTGTTCTCATTTCAATTTCCCGTTAGAAGAAGCGCGCGTTTCAGCTTTATGCTAATTTGAAGTGGAGCCAAGTTATATTTAAGCGAGAGGTCTCTCAGTGTGAGAGAGCTTTGAGTCTCAGACCACGGTCACTCTATTCGATGTTCGCCTGACTAGCTAGTATTTAAATTCTAAGCCGTAGCGCTTTTACGTGGTTGCTTATTGAAGTAATTCCAAGTGCGTCAGTATTAGTTAAATCTTGCTACGCACCATTTAGTTTAGAGGCAAACCT
The DNA here is from genome assembly GCA_000611955.2 of Stegodyphus mimosarum. Lineage (NCBI taxonomy): Eukaryota > Metazoa > Arthropoda > Arachnida > Araneae > Eresidae > Stegodyphus > Stegodyphus mimosarum. The sequence goes on from KK113488.1 coordinate 67,765, forward strand.
CGCGGTATAGCTCTGTGAGCAACGACTATTTAACTTCTATTTAGTTTTAGCTTAAATTAGTTTAATTGTTCATTTTAGACCCAAGTGCAGTCTCTACTTTCTGTATCCCACCCGAGTTGGGAAGTGGTTGTAAATAATTGTGATTTAATAAAAGAGGATTTTAAATCCCTTTCAAGTGCACTTCAAGTTCTTCTACCACTGAATCACAATACTCTACCACAGAACATAGCTGCATTCAGCTCCCTGTTCAAGATCAGGACTTTAAGCTGTCACGAAGATGTTTTCCAAGAATATGCACCGAACACTTAGTCCTGACAAACTGACTCGTATACACGTTGCACATGACGAAAACTAAGAGAACGTTCATGCAGCCAGCCCGTTCGCCTGGAATTGAACCCAGGTCAGAACTACCAGCATACAGCGATTTTACAGTTCGGCCGGCAATGGCCCCGTAGAAGAAAGAGAAGTATGTAGAGGTTTAATGGAATATCACACTGAAGTGATAAAGGGAACTACTGAATAGTAGACAAAAAGTTCCACTGGCGTACATCGTTATTCTGTGGAATTTCAAGCAGTGCGAATCGCTAAAAGAATGAGGAGCTCGCCGATATGCATGCCATTTATGCATCTGATGTTGACAATAGAACAGCGGTTCAAAGAGGTACTTGAAAATCGCTTTTTTATCTTCATTGAGCAAATGCACCTTTTTAATTCCAGCCTCATACATCAAATATACAGCGAATTCCTCTTTATTCGAATCGGGAATCATGATTTGTACCAGTGAAATAGTTTTACCTATCGTTCATCAGCCCCTGTGCCATGCAAAATTTATTTAATACTACACATACATGAAACGAATTTTGCATGGTGCATGGTATTATATACATATTTGAATGCAAAATTTGTTTAATGCTTAAACTTCAAATTTGGGCTTCCAGATGCCCATATTCGCAGGAGGATTACGTTACTCAAAATTTGATGGCTCTAGGTACCGTTGTTTCATCACAATGCGGGAAACATACATACATTGATGAAGATTCTTCATTATCTAATTTCTTTAAATATAATACAAGGCGATTATATTTGGTGGCAACAATTTGAAAAGTGGAAAAAATGCTTATAGTGAATCAACGCAAAATGCCAAAATGAAATCAATAGTCCTTCTGGGCAAATTGTGCCCTGGACTAAAAACTATGTATGACTGGATTAAAAAGTTCTTTCGTGTACTACGATAAATCAGAAGACTTGCCAATGAAGGGAAGAGAACAACTTATCGACGTAGCAACAAATCCGGCCTTAAAATCTAAACTTAAGTAAGAGCAACTCCTACTATTTTAATGTCATTTAGAAAAAATGTATTTAAGTAAAAAATCTTTCACAGTCTATTTGACAACAAAAACAAAATATAGATACAATTGAATTGCAAAATATGAATCTCAACTGCAGATAACATCAACCAATCATAAACTTCAAAAATCTGCATAAAAACGTTCAAGCACACCTCTGTCACGAAATATAGGACAAGGGTATAAGACACCTTCAGCAGAAGTTTATGCTATGAATGAATAAATTTCATTAATTTTATGGTAGAATACTTTTATTTAATTATCTTTATATAGAGTACCTTTAATGTAGGGTCAAATTTAAATATTATATTTTATAGATTTTTATAGGTGTAGGATGTGTTTTCCTGGAAAAACTCTTATAGTTTATAAGATATTTTCTCCCTCCTTTTTACATGCCATGTGTGTTGTAATTAGAAGCATACTTGAAGTGTATTAGTGAGGTCCAAGGTTCGTGTCCCGGTGAGGGCAGTGGATATTTTTCCCGTCTCTTGCTTCAAAAATATCTAATGCCTCAACAAGTTCCAAGGATCCTGCAAATCGACAAAGTTTTAGGATTAGTCTAGTGACTGTCTCTTCTGTTTCATCGATACTTCCGGATGTGTAACTGAATGTACTTTGTTTGCAGTTTTTCAGAATAAAATCATACACATCAGCGCATAAATGCAGCGTTACTTCTAAATCTAAATTTCTTTGAAAGGCAATAACGATTGACAATTTTAGTACTTTCTTTTGGACACATACTGTTTGTTTTACTTTCCATTAATTACACATTTAAAGCAAAGTTAAGTCGAAGATTTCTTTTTCAGTACATGCTGGTAGAAAGCAAAAACAAATAATGTATGCAGCTGTAGAAAGGGAAAAAAAGAACGAACTGCGTTCCTAAAGAAAGGCAAATATTTGTTCTCTCAGCCGAAGGAGGTTGGATGGATAATTCCGGCAATGGTAACGAATCGTAGCCTGCGGTAAAAAAATGAAGTACATAAGGATTTCTTTCAGAGTTTACCGTTATAAACATTGCAGGATTTGTATTTTTAACGGTGTTAGGTGCTTTCCATCTTCTAACTTAGCTTTCTAACTTCGCTTTCTTACATAGTTAGAGAAATATTATCCTTTCAAGGTTTATTAAGTAGGATCTAAGAAAATATTATCTTCACGAAGCTAAAGTGTTTGAAAGTGAATCAGTTGGAACGTACGCAAAAGTTACGATGATCGTGCTGTTTTTTTTCCTGTGATAAGAATTTTTTTTTACATTAACTTAATTGAAAATGAGTAAACGTTCAAATTTCAAAGTACTCAAACATAAAAAATTTAAAAAATGAACTCTTTAATTAATTTGTTAAAGAAATTATCCAATAATCCAAAAATACTCATTCTGAGTGATAAATGGCACAAAGCACATTTTCTACTCAGTTTTCTTGCAATTTTATTTTGACCGATTTTTTTTTAGAAAATTAGCGACGTAGATTTAATTACAGGTAGAATAACTGATCAATTTAACTAGAAAAGGTCATTTTTCAGTTAGCGTTTTAATAGAAATTTTAACACGTATTTTTAATAGCATTTTTTTTCTTTTAATCAAATGCTTTTGAAATCTAAACGCAGTTCTTATATTTTAAGCTCATTTTCTTAATTCCTGGGAACAGAGGGAGGGTAGTTTTAATTTTTAATCGACGGCTTTAAGAGGGGGTTGGAATTATTCAAAATTTAAAATATTTCTTAGGAACGAGGAGGTATATTCTTTTCTCTAATTTTTTGCTCAACAATTTTATCTAGCTAGCTACTTTAGGCAATCATAATCTTAAAAACTAGAGGGTCGAAACAGTATGTAACTTAGAAAACTTATAAAGGACTGCATCCCTACCAATTTTTTCAACTTAATAGATAACGTTGAAATGAATTATATAGAACATTTCATGAAATAGCACACCAAATCAAGGTTTTCCTTTAAAGTTGTGTAGACAAAGTAATATTTTGTCTTTCGTAGTTTCAACTGGTACTGTGTTTTATGAACTGTAAGCTTATTTTACATTTTAAAGTCCACATTTTTCCTTTATGAAAAATCTGAAAAAGTAGAAGAATCTAAAGAAATTTTATCCTTTTCTCTAAATGCTGCAATTAAATAAATTACATCAAATTAATGTAATTCAAATTTTGTCAATTATAATAACACTTATAAATTGGAGAATTAATATGTATTTTTTTTTCAATTTCAAAGGTCTGTTATTCTCGAAACACGAGTTTGCGTCGTTGCACTTAATACGTTAATTCACTGTCCTTTCGAGTCTGTAGCCATTCGTAAATACATAAGCTATCATTCCTTCATATTTAATTTGTCAAACAAACTAAACTATTTAAAAGTTACCAAAGAAGTTAAAAGACTATTAGTTTTCTAATCTGATTGATTTAAATAAAAATGCATTTAATTCATGATATATCTAACTGGAAACATCACATATTTTTAAAGAATCACACTGCATAATTTTTGTTTTAAATATAGAAAGGTATAATGTTACCATGTTTGTCTAAATGCATGTTCATCTAGTAGTTTATAAAATGTTTCGCCTTTCCACCTAGGTCATGTCTATCGATACTGATAAATTATATTCAGTTTGAAAGAGCCCTGCTGGCCGATCGTTAACATCGGAACCCATTTAGATTTTATTTCCTTTTTTGGCAGATAATGTTATGTAGTGATTTTAGTTAGTTTTGAAGTATGGATTAATGTGTAGTTAATTGCAGTTATTGGTTAATTAATTATTGAGTGAGTAAAATTATATGCATTAATTTATGCTTATTCTAAATTTTCTTCACGAATTGTATTGCTTACGTTATTGAATCAATTATTTTTATGCGAGTTAAACAGAGTTCTCATTCTTACGTTACGCGTTCGATAGTAATAGCTTTCGGGAAAAGGAGACAATTGGAAATCGGTTATTTCTGCGTAATATTTGAAATTTAAAAATACTTCCTTTTTATTCACATGGATGAAATTGGATTTGCAGCTGAAAGAAGACGCTTCATTTTCTTCCTCTGGAAGAGCAAATGTTGACCCGGGGGGTCCGGTAGTGGACATGTTTACGTCCTAAAGATGTACATCTAAAATTATGAATTGAAACGTATACTCCTCCGCACTTTACCATCCATCCCCGTGTAGGAGTCGAGAATGGTGTTTTTTCTCATCGAATCAATGCGTTAACACCATAGTGGATGCAACTTAGATCCGAGTACTACCATCAACTCGCCAGGATGAGACTAGACGGAAAGGGGAGGAACCTTTAGGAGCTCTTGTTTTGCTGCACGAATGCACTTTACCATCTTCATATTGTCTGACCCAAGTGTCAAGATTTCTCGCCAGAGTCCCTCGTTCAACTTCTGCGAAGGTTTGGTCATCCGGAGAAAAATCCATTAGATGAGTTAATGCTTAATTAAGTTTTCAATTTCTTCCCTTCAAGTGAGTTCAACTTTTCATTGTTAATTTCACCTGAAATTTAGTACAGCTTGCAACCTAAATTCCGTGAACATGTTTCCTAAGAAATAAGGCTAATTAAAATTTTTAAGAGATTTGATTAATTGAAGAAAAATTTCCCAGTAATGAATTCTTAAAGTAAGGAGTAATTGTATGTGTATTTAATTTCCAATTAAATTCTATTTAACTTTTAGTCAAGGTTTTTCTGCTGGATCTTAAATCCAGGCTGTTTATTTAAGCAACTGCTGCACTATTAATCTATTTAGGACTTTTAACCTTAACTTGGTTTGTAATTAAAATTTATATATAATGAATTAAGACAGGATATTAAATTTGTTAACTTATCTAAATTTTACCTTTTACTTTAAGTTGTTACTACTTTTGGTTGAGAATTAACTTTAACTTTTGCAAAATTAAGAAACGATTAAAAATTTAAATTCTACTTTACCTTTAATTGAGTAATTGAATGTAGGAATAGATGTAATCCTTTTTCTCCAACGGGTCTACATGAGTATGTAATATTTTCTAACTGCCTAAGGGATTGCTAAATTGATGTATGTAATTTTTACCTGAGTAAATTAAGAAATTTCTTGAACTAAGTAATCTCTATCAATATAGGTAAAGACACCATGCTCGGTGATTCATTAAATTCCTGTGTATTTTTATGCTGGCCAGCAGAGTTTGATAACTGCATATGAAAAGTTAATATTAATTTTTACGGTGTAAATTTTTGATTAATTCATCTCGGTGCATATTTGAAATTAGCAATATATATATTATAATTCTAAATGCATTATTTTAAATAGTTGTCACCTGAACACACCATAGATCTAGAAATTTAAGTTGAA
>KK113488.1:77573-93657 GCA_000611955.2 Stegodyphus mimosarum
TTTATATATAATGAATTAAGACAGGATATTAAATTTGTTAACTTATCTAAATTTTACCTTTTACTTTAAGTTGTTACTACTTTTGGTTGAGAATTAACTTTTGCAAAATTAAGGAACGATTAAAAATTTAAATTCTACTTTACCTTTAATTGAGTAATTGAATGTAGGAATAAATGTAATCATTTTTCTCCAACGGGTCTACATGAGTATGTAATATTTTCTAACTGCCTAAGGGATTGCTAAATTGATGTATGTAATTTTTACCTGAGTAAATTAAGAAATTTCTTGAACTAAGTAATCTCTATCAATATAGGTAAAGACACCATGCTCGGTGATTCATTAAATTCCTGTGTATTTTTATGCTGGCCAGCAGAGTTTGATAACTGCATATGAAAAGTTAATATTAATTTTTACGGTGTAAATTTTTGATTAATTTCATCTCGGTGCATATTTGAAAATAGCAATATATATTATAATTCTAAATGCATTATTTTAAATAGTTGTCACCCTGGTACCATGGATCTCGAAATTAAGTTGAAAGATTGAGTGTCTTCCTTATAATGCTGCAATAAATATCCTTGGTTATATATATATATTTGATTCAGAGTTTTTTTTATGATGACTTGTGTGAATGTTCTTAAGACCAGTACTCCTGCTTGGTCTTAGGGGTTGTTCGGGTTAGTTTTAAGGAAAAGTTAACACAACGCAATGAAGTTTTGGTTTTGATATTATTGTAGGCAAATTATTTAATTTCAGGTTTCAATTGTAACACTTAGTATTTAACGTCTGGTACCATAACACTAGAACATTTGGTACCAGAACAATAAAACAATTTGAATCTTGATTTTCTTTGAGTCATAGAAGAAATCATTTATTATAATCATTCTTTCCGCCGGAAAGAAAAGTATTCCTTACTTTCTTTAATCTTTGTACAATGCATGGGTGAAAATATTTAAAGCATAAACTTGACATTTATGCCTTAAAATTATAAAAGAATACAGTAAGTTAAGCACAACAAGGATTAAAACTTAACGTGGTATTATTTGGATTTAACTACACTAGTTTAAAATGACAAATTTTAAAACTTTTGGTATGAATATTATATGAATTTTACAAAATAACCATATTAATCCATTAGTCATAAATTAAATTTAACTGAATTTAATTATTTTCCTTTTGAATTTCTTTTTACGTCAAAACTATTTGTCATAATCGAACACAAATGTTACGTCTCGCACTATCGAAAACAAAACTAGAGAGACGAGTTTAGAAGCCATAGCTTAAGTTTACAAGATTGATCAATTTCCTTAAGACGAAATATGAATGATTTCTCTTCAGTGCAATTTGTAAAAACTAAAAAAGAGCAACAACAACAGCAACAAGATAATAATAAACGCCGAGTATATAACAAAATAAAAAACGTTTGCAAATTATTTATTCATAGCTCTTTTCCAAAAATAGAGAAATATAAGCGTAAAAGCGTCTAGAAATTCATTATCTCAGTAAAGATAAGCAGGATTTATAATCTCTCTGAAGCGGATGTTTATGGCCTGTGTCAGTCTGGACACAAAACCGCAGATCTGAGTTGGTCTTGTAAATCAGTCGGTCTTATAACTCAGATCGTCTCAGTCTTTGTGACTCAGATCCTAAGCAAAAGGCATCGTTGACTTATCACTTTTCATTGTTATGGTTCTACTGTTATGTTGTGTCTTGGCAACTACTTTAGCAGTCTGCCTTTCTTCAAGATGAATTACCTATAAACGTGGAACCTACCAGCGGCCGAGTGGTAAAATTACTGACCATTGGCAATTCCGACTTGGGTTCGATTTCAGACAAACGTGCTGGCTGCATGGACCTTTTTGGTGGTTTTCCATATGTGTAGCGTGTATACAATCCAGTTCCCTTAGAAAGCCCTCTACGAAGGCAACCATCACCTGAAGCAGGTAGGCAAAGTATGCTTTCCCACAATAAGCTTAAGAGATATTTTAGAACTTATATGAGTTAGAAAGCAATTTTTGCGTATAATAAGACACTTCAAATATTCATGAGCATATACATAAAGTACAAACGTCAAAATTGCAACGCAAGTAAAAAATAAATATTTCAAACGCAAATTTACCAGAGCAAGAAGTATTAAGTAGTACGTAGTAAGTTATATTAATAAAATAAGAATTTTCACGCTCACAAATATTCATGCTATAATTAATTCAAGTTTACAGAAATTCAAAGAATGAAATTTGAAATCAATCTTTAATGAGTAAAATATGAATCTCTTGGTTCACGGATTTTTCGCTCAATGTATGAAATCAGAAATGACGAGCGAGCGAAGAGAACTAATTATATTTACAAATTATATTAATTTATCATAAATTTAAGTATTTCATTTCTAATTATTAAAGTTGATACGTTTCTATATATAATTAAGAAGATATGAATCTGTATGTAATTAAGAATATCCCCTTCTACAAATTAAACACTCTCAAAATATTGTGAAGAGTAAAATTATTAATAAATCAAACTGAAGTTTAAACACTAATGTATTTTTTAAACTCCATTAACTTCATATGAACTGTATTTCCAGAATGCTAAGTACTTTGCGTGTATGGTTAGTGAGCACCATAAAGAGTAAATTGAACTGGATTCTCATAATATATATAAAGAGAAACAAATTATTACCGTTAGATGATGCCTATATAGTTTACCCTCATAAACCAAACGATATATGTGAATTTAAGATTATTTATTCTGCGTAGTAGAGTAAATTATCTGCATACGTTTTTATTATAGTATTTAAACTGTCCATTTTCCGATTTTTGTTATCTGATGGATTCTGATTATTTGATATTAAAGTTTCACCAGGGTGGTGCTCCTGATAATAAAATTTATTGTCACGTCTAATAATATATAGATGTATTTCCAGCTACAGAATCAAGCAGGTGCTTGTGTTTCTTCTTAGTGTTAGGTGGCTTTGAAGAAATTAAATGTATTCTTGTCATCACTTTCATTTTTATACTATATATTCAATTTAAGTCAAAGTTTGATAACTCATTTAAACTAAAATGTGTTTGTCCTCTCCGAGACAATATCATCTTGTTTGTTTGCATTACGTTTCATCTATAAACTTTGAAATCCATGACCTACTAGCGAGTGAAAGTTTATTCAATCACCCTCAGTACTACTACAGTTGGATGTTTCGCAATGTGCGTTTGCGTAATTCCGTAAATTTCGTAAAGTTCATTTGTAATATGTACTTTTCTGAGTGTACATTTTGCTGTAAAGTAATCTGAGAATATGAATATCTAGAGTTATGTAATAATTATGCAAATAACGTATTTATGTCCTGATTCACAGCGGCAACAATAACTTACAATGTTATTTGATATATCGTCTAATGCTAGATATGCAGAGATGATACACAATACCAAGCGTGGCGTATTGATGGTGTCTCTGCCTCCTGTAACTGTCAGTCTTAGGATATGTGGTAATAACGCTAAATTAAACGAAAGCAAGCGTGTGCAGACTTTGGTCAGAGGAGGAAATCTCTCATTTTAATATATTAATAAAACATTTGAAACTTTGCTAGTTAAACGTCGTCTGAAAAAACTGGTAGTTTCTCAGCAAAAAATGTTGTCCGGGTTGCACCAAGGAGGTAACTGATTTTACACGTGCGAGAAGGGGTCTGTTTGGATCACATTTAAACGAAAAACACCCTGGGAGACTGATCTGATGGTTGCCGACCTTTTATGTTTTCTTCCGTACATCTAGAGAGAATGAATGGAGAATTTTGACCGGTTAAAATTTGAAGTATCCTCATATCACACAAGCACTATGCTCTTACAAACATCCAAACCTTCTTCTAATTCAGGCCTCGTGCCCGATAACACGTCAGCTAGAAACATGAATCAGGTGGCTATTAGTAAAATTAGATAAAAGATGTATTCTAGTGGACTGTGACTCTGTTCGAGGAAATTTGCTAATAGTCATGTCATGTGCAAAGCTTGCAAATACTTGCATTTAGCTGTTAGATCTCATTAGCATATTCTCTACAAATGAAAAAGATGAAGAGGCAATCCCTTGGATAGTTTATTTCACCATGTAGAACAAACAGATTCAGGCATCCTCGACTATTCAACGCGATGTTGCATGTTGAGCAAACAATGTTTCGTCAAAAAGGCTTGGGTTTATATAATCAGAAAAAGAGATCCCGTCAAGCCACAAGCACCTTTTCCAGATTTCACGCCTTTTGATCCCTTCTACTTCCTCAGCAAAGTCGTTCTAAAAGAATGATGTTTTCAGACAATTCAAGGTATTCGAAGTGACACGACGACCAGTCTGTGGCAGATACCAAAAGAAGCAGTCTTAGAAGAATCAAGAATCAAATATACTCAGGCTAAAAAATTAAGCAACAAAGGCTAAAAGAAAAGGTACGAATATAAAAAGGAGAAATAAAATATATAGTTAACATATTAGGTAGGGTTGCATCACCCAATGCAAATAGGAAATCAAAATTAGCCTAAAACGCAATCCCGCAATCACACGACAACCTTTAAAAAGCAACATGTCGGATCTGTGCGTCAAGCGTTCAGTTTTCTATTTTTACTTCCTTGTACAAAGTAAAAATAGTTACTATTATATTATATTACTTACCCTGCATATTATAAAAAGGAAGTATTGTTATCGCGAAATATTTCGGGTATCCTATTTCAACGAAACTATGCATGTTGACAGCTAGCGAATGCTATTTAACGAAGTTTGCGTGATATCTGAACGTAAGGACAGTTAAAGGGCTCTTTTTAACCCCAAAAATTTATAAAACTGATTTAAAATGGTTTCTGAAGAGATTTCTTCGTGGCAGGTATGCGTACTTACATACGTATGTATGTATTTCGCATAACTCAAAAACGAAGAGCCTCAGAACATTGAAACTTTGTACATAGGACTGCTATAACATGTAGATGTGCACTTCCTATTTTGGTTGCAATAGTTTGCACCAAAAGTACATAAATATATGTATATATATATATATATATCGGCTCAATGGCTCAATGAGCTCAGATTCTTTATTCTTATATGTTTTTTAATTCTGCATTTTTTGTTTTAAAACTGATTTATTTGTGCTGTTTTTATCTTCCGGTTAAGGTTTTTATGCCTTTTATTAATCTGAATGCAATAATTGTGGAATTATCAACAATTCAAAGTTGTTTAAGTGCGGCTAAGCCTAATCATTTTTCATATGACAGCCATATTTGTTTACATTTGAAACTTAGGGAAATAGTGGATTTGTTGCCAATCTAGAGAAACTAATCTTCGCAACAGCATAGATAACGCCTTCTTTTATTATTGCGAATTAAATCATGCTTAATCAATTCTGGAATATATTCGAGAAAATAAGTGTGTAAGATTTAATTCGTAATTTTTACTATAGATATTTAGAGGTTTTATGTATTTTTGCCTTGTCGCGAAGTGAGATCCGAATTAATTGAATAAGAAATACTGAATCGTCTGTGAAAAACTGTCTTTTTTTTTTGTTTATGTTTGTTTAATTTTTTTTTACATCGTTTTAGATTTAGCACTTATTTGAATAGAACATGTGACAACGATTAGATAATTTTTCAGGTGATATACATAATTTTTGTGCATTCTGAGTTATAAATTGAATGAGATGTAACTCTGTTAAGTGAACCTAACGCCAGAGTGTCGCTATGGTAAACAAATATAGTGATTTTTAAAGAGTGCATTTAATCTATTGTAGTTGATGCGCTATCGCCGAAGAAGATTTAATTTAATCCAATAAGTTTAAATGAAATGCAAAATGTGTATAATTTAATATTCCGTACAAGGAAGTCATGTGGTGTACACATCAGATTTTTTAATATTTTCAAAATGATAATGAAACTGAATAATAAAATATATATTAATGAACCGGAAGAATGCACAGAGCATCCATTCATGTTCTTCTGAAGGTTTCTTTAGCATTATTTTAAACGTGCGCCTCTTATCATTACTCAAAAAGATTACCCTCAAGTAAAAGTATTTTTAAGTTTTCACATATTAAATTACTGGGCACTCTGATAAAAAATGAGTTTAAAACTGTTATAATAATCAAGGATTTCATTGGAAAAATGTCAGTGTACTTCACAATTTTGATAATAACCTGTAAGTTCTTAGCAGCATTATATCACTACGGCTATTAAAATCACTTAAGGAATCACTAAAAACGTTTCTTATTAAAATTGTGTAACTAATTATATATTCACCGTTAATGCGTATTTGAAGCAGAAGATCTAATTTGGACTAACTTAATAATGAAGCTACCTATATGATATTTTGATGCATAAAATTAAAATGACATCATAAGAATTTCTTTTTAAATGTAGTAGTTTTTAATCGTTTTTTTTTCAAATCAGTAGTTTCTTGTCATACTTGTTTTTATACTTCGCTTTTGATGAATTCTTCTCCCTTTTCTGCAACAAAATATCTTTCTTTAGATCGTTAGTGTTGCTGGCAACCAACGAAAAGCCTCCAGAAATATTATCCTCAGAAAACTCGTCGTTAATGAAACGTTTTTGTTTCTTTTACTCTGAATTCTGCATTATCTGTTCAGATGCTTCTCGTTAAACTCCAAACTATTACTTTTGACAAAAAAAGGGGAATCTCAACTTCTCCTTTGGGATGTTTTTTAGATATAATAATGGTTATCTAAATTATCCTACCTTAATCATAGCAGTCGGTGAAGAAACGGTTAGACGTGTACCTCGTGTATGAAATCAATTGTTAGAAGAACAGTTTAAAATTAGAATTTGATAGAAATAATTTGTTGACTCATAGCTTAAATCTTATTGTTCCCGTGTAATTTGAATATGTATCAGTCTGCAGGAATTTTGACAATCCTATTCTTGAGCCTATTTCAGCCGTGTATCTTAACGTATGAAAGGACAGTTATATATCTCCCAGTCTACTGGGCAGATTGACGAAATTTAATTTGGGTTTTTCATGTCTTGAAAGAGCGACTTAGGATATATATTAAATTTATATACATCATTGTTCTAACATAGAGAATTTAATACAAAACCGGACTTTTTTCTAAAATGAAAAAACCTTTTTTTTTATATATATTTCAATTCTGTAACACAAATTACGCCTAAATATTCAATTTTATAAAATTTGGTGAGAACCTTAACATGAAATGAAAAAAAAATGGTTATGGTAACCTATTTCCCTTTACCTTTCATTATCCACGAGCGGAAAAAAAGCATCGTTCATTCTTTCAAATAATTTTAATAAACTGCGTAAATAATGTTTGACGTTACTATCGCTTATAACATATATGCCAATTTTCAAACCGCACCAATATATGAATTCGCGTATAACTTGGAAAATTTGGCGAAAAAAATATCTAATTTTTTGTAGATATGTCTTAAAATACATCTACTTCTAGGTGATGACATAAACTTTATATGTTATAATTTAATATGTTTTCGAAAAATTTATGAAAATTACTAAAAGGTATAAATTTTTAAAATACATTAGAAAATATCTGCGAATTTTATTTGGATTGGGCCTAAATTTCGAATTGTGAAATACATTAAATTTAATACGAAAGAAATATTAATAAATATATAAAAAAATCAATTAACCGTGAGGAGCTAAAATTTTGAGAGGCATAATTCCAACCGTAGAATCGAAGTGTGGAAAAAAATCGGTACGTCATTTCAGAAAAATCCGATTTTTTGTCAAAATACTTATATTAGAATATTGCTGTGTGTATCCTAAATCCTAAATTATACGCATATGTAAAACGCAAGTTGAATTTTGTCAATCAGCCCAGTAGAACAGAAGATACAGAACTATCCTTTTTTTGTGTGTATGCAGAGTGTACATTTAAGTGATATCTATAGCTTTAAATAAAATCATATATTCGATTTTAGACTTTTAGGATAAAATCCTAAATAGATTCAATGTAACGCCTTATGCTCTTCAGCAAAGTGAAGGTGAATGGACCTACTGAACCATGATGTCTCATGTTACATGTTCCAGAAAGAGACATTACTTAGCTTACAGTTTTCGTATTATATTACAGTGCTCCTGAATTTGACTCTTGAGATGCCTATTTAATCGACTTACTTCCGTTTCGAGAGATGAATCTAGGTCCTGTAGGAATTTTTTTTTTTATTCTAGACATTACTTTGTTTATTCTAGAGAGTTTGTTTATTGGGGAGATTACTTCGCTGATGGACATTGGCAATCAAGCCTCATTAAAGTTACTATTAAACCCACTTTGGTTGAGAGTGTCATACCCCTTAGTAGCCAGAAAGTACATGTCGCGCTAGAAATCTTACTTTAAATTAACTATTATTTATTCATTAGTTCTTTTGAATTAGAACCTACAGCTTTCCTCTCTTTGTGTAGAATTAAATTTGTATAGTCTGACATGCATTTTTCTAAGCGTTTTTACACTTATGTTCCAGTGATTAGTAACAAATGGTATGCAGTTATGTAACAAATTAACAACGCTTAATATAATAGATTTCTCAGCAACTTTTACTTTGTTAAGCCCACCAGCGGCCGAGCGGTAAAGTCACTGAACGCGGCTATAGTTCGGTCTGAGTTTCGAGTCCCGTGAACGGGTTGGCTGCCTGAGGGTTTTCGTGTTTTTCCAATGTGTAACGTATATGCGAGCCCTTTTTTCTTAGAAATTCCTCTACGAAGGCATTCCTCCCCTTAGGCAGATAGCCCTCGAGGCTTTACCGTAATCACATAAAACAAAACAAACGTTTACTTTGTTACCATATTAGCAAACTATGTGAGAATCTTAGTAAAAATTTAGTAAAAAGTGGTAATATGGAGGACCAATAGGATCAGGGTGAGTTTGAACAAGTGCATACGAGCAATACGAGCACTATCTATCATAGAATGTGTCGTCGGAATGCAAACGGCGAGCCCCTAGATCTCACAATAAATTAATGGTATAAAAAGGGTCCGCCCTTTCACTCAATGGCATTTTCTACCGTGGATTGTGAAGAGGATTGCTGGTTATACGACCCAAAAAATTAAAGAGGCAGATGGACTAATCCAGGAAGATGGACTGATCGAGGTGGCCCCATAGCTTGCTCACCAGTGTCACCGGATCTCTCGTGTTTGTATTTTTTTCTGTGGATATGAAAATCTTAATCTACGATTCCCCATTGAAACCAATATGGATCTAGTCGCCAGAATCTCCGTTGCTACCGGCGATCTTCGGGAAATGCCTTGTGGCTTCGCAAATATTTATCAATCCTTATCCCGCAGGTGTGAAGCCTGCATTACAGCTGGCGTAAGGTCTTTTGAACAATTTCTATGAGTATATTTTATTAATAAACTGTTTTCTGAAGTATCTCCTCTCATTCTTGTGTTAATTCTTTAAACGTGACAGTGGAAAACTACCCTTTAACTTCTGACTGCTTGTGTTCTGACCATACATTGATGACGAATATTGCTCGTATAGTTGCCTTCTGTCAACCCGTAAGTTTTGCCCACTTATTCAGATTCACTTTGTATATTATTTCATTATAATATGAAACCTGTTATTCCCTAATCTGTTGTAAATTAGCAACACATTAGAAACAAACCACAAATATTTTGAAAAATTTGGTGTATTTTTTTTAAACAAAAGTACTTTTTTTTCCTGTGCTCCACGATGTATCTACGTATAACGCACTATACCAGTGCTCCGCAACCTTTTCTCACCTGCGACGCACAAAAAATCTTTCTGGAATTTCGTGGCACACCAAAAGCTAATGTATATATGTATTGATTTATTTATAATAAATTTTTGTTTTTAATTTGAAAAATATACAATTATAAAACCATAACATATTTATTTATATGCAATCATAATAATTATCATAATAATCGAAATTTTTTTTAAAACTTAAAAAACAAAAGTTCTTCAATTTTATTGGTTTATTATGTTTTACTTAAAAAACAAAAGTTCTTCAATTTTATTGGTTTATTTCAAATTTAAAAAAAACAGTTTTAGAGCTATAATTTTTAATTAAAATGGTCTGAAACCAATATATTTCGTTTAAATTTATGTTTAAAAAAAGTTATATATTTTTGAGTTCCGAGTTATCAAGGAAGCGCCGAAAAAATTCAAATGCTGACACACTTACAATCACACACACAACCACACAACAGTGAAATATATAAAAACATTTAAAATAGACATTATTAAGGAAAAAAAATTGTCTTTGTGTATTAAATACATGATAAAAAATTGCAAAATGTCAAATACATGTATTTGATTGCGGCACACCTATATCCTACTCATGGCACACCAGTGTGCCGCGGCACACCGGTTGCGGAGCACTGCACTATACCAATTTAAACTTAGATATGATGTTATGAATAATACGAAATTAAATCTCTTTCTTAACTGTAGTACCAAAAAAGTGTAAAACTCCTTTAAGATTAAATCTTGTATTCCCATGAACTATAAGAATAAAATAGCCGAAATTTTTTAAAACCATTAAAAGCTCCTTAAATTTTAAGCTCTTTATAAAATTTTCTTTTTTAGTACTTAGCGTTTAAACTTTATACTATACGTCAACTAATAAAGAAAAGGAACTCATAGCGTAACCCGTTGAAAGCTTTTAATTAATATAGCAATTAATATTTTTAGTTATTACATTAATTAAAAGTAATAGCATTATTGAATTCATATAATTTAATTAATATTATAATTAATATAATTTTATCCAGTATCATACTTCACACCATGAAGACGTTATTGAGAAATAATATTAATATTATTTATCAGAGTAACTTAATTGTTTGAATTCAGCAGAGTTGGTATGAGATATACGACGAACAATTATTATTTCTTTAGTTTGTAGCTATTATATTATTTAGATGATCTTTTAAAGTGTACTTCTGAACGAATAAAATACTTCTGGCATTAAATGAGAGAGAATATTTAATTACCCATCGGAACACAAATTTAATTAGTTACTTCTGAAACGATCTGATTTAAAGTGACATTCCAAGTCACTTTAAATGTGTGTAATTGCTTAATTAGTAATCATTTCTTTAAAACACTTAATTGTACAACTTACGTTTTATTTTAAGAGTAGAGTGCAATCAGAAGACCGATATTTTCCTAACTCATTAATTATTTCGAATATCTGATAATTGGACAAACGTTTTCTTTATATCCTTGTATTTTTTTAATTTTTTCCTTTTTTATCTTCAACTGTGTGTGGACTAAATCGCGACAGTGAATGAATAAATAATTTCAAGGGGAGCAGGCCACGCAGTTTCTGATATACAAAAAATTGAATTATATTACGCCCAAGGCAACGTTTTTTTAAGGTTGTGTGTGTTAACGTTATTTATTAAATATCATTTTCTTCGCATTTAAACCACATAAAATTCAACTCAATAGCAATATGACAGAATATTTGAAAGCAGCATATCTTTATAATTTCCAGTACACAGTCTCGCGCGCTGGAGATAAATACGTTCTTTTCCTTACAATCTCGCCATTGCTCGCTTTGAAATCGTTGAGTTTGCTTTCAAAATTCGTTAAAGATTTACAAAATAGGAAACAGATAATAAAACAAATTCAAAATGCAAAATTCGGGCTTCCAGTTGCCCATATTCTGGTGGAGGATTATGTTATTCAGAGTTTGCTGGCTCTAGATTCTATGGTTTTTTTCACAATGAGAGAAACATACATACATTCATGGAGATTCTGCATTATTTAATTTATTTAAATGTAATAAAGGGCTATAATATTTGGTAGCAGCAATTTAAAAAGGAATACGCCGTATATAGTCAGCCTACGTAAAATGCCGTTTCGAAACTAATAGCCCTTCTGGGCTAACCCTCCTTTGGGCTTTAAAAAAACTGAAAGACATTTAGAAGTGTCAATTATAACTGCTAGAAATGTTACTCAAACAATTATTCTATTTAATATTATGTAATATATGTTGTTACAAGCACCTTCTATTATTTACGTTAAATGTGCAAAGCGTTCATAATGTTATTAGAAAGTACATATACTTCTTAATTAATATAATAATACATCATTTAATTAATTGCTGTATTAATTACTCAATATTTTAGTTTGAGAGATAAATTACAGACTTTAGAGAATGCCAAATGGCATCAACTCAAAGAGCACTTTGTAAGAAACTAGGGATGACAAGTGAAAGATCTGATGCTTCTTCAAACCACGTATGTGATAAATGATTAGATTCAATTTTTGGTAACGTTACCAAAAATAGAAAGATATGTATCATTTATAATGTCAATGCGAAAGTTTTGTTTCCGAACTTTGAGGAACAATGTTATTAATGTGCTAATGAATTTAGTCTGAAATATAGCATTTCGTATTCGAATTCTTATTTCATATTTTTCGAAATTTCATATTAAATATCATCATTAGAAGATATATTATGAATGAATTTAGGTTATATATGCGCATTTCAAAGCTTTTAAAACTGCAGTATTAAAATGGAGTTACTTAAATTTTCCATTTTTCATTAATTTAAACTGTACATACTAATAACTCAAAATATAATTTAGAAAAAGCTTTGACATTTTAAATATATTAATATACATCAGATATGTTGTTTTTGGATTTTTGTATTGAAAAACGAAACCATTCTTTTTAAATTTAAACATTTCAAATATCAAACACCTCAAAACGAAAACTTTATGAATTTAATGCAAAAGAGAAACATTAAAACTAAAATTAAATTCAAAATTTCTTTTTAATCAAGTATTTAACATTTAAATTTAAACATTAAAAAATACAAAATATAACATTTGTTAAAGCATATTTCAATTTTGCAACACTTAATTTAATTTAATGCTTCTTTCCTAGCTTCAACTTACAACTGCCTACCAGAATGTGTTTTTAGAATCTCGTTAAATGCAAATGAGAAGGAGAATTTTATGGTATTTAAGAGAAGTGCAACTGACTTCGAGAGAAAGAGAGTTAGGATTCCTGAATAGCGCACGTTTGCCTTTGGGTTACGTCTCTCTAAGCTGTTACTACGCTCAGCCGTATTACGTGCCTTTTGATAAATTGTTTTATTTTCTGGCTAATTTATTATTTCGGGCCAACGAGTTTTGAACTGTGTTAGCTTCTGCTAAATATCTTTAGTTAGTCATTAGTTAGTTCTTATTTCTTATATTTTAAGCCCAAGCAGAGGCTTGTTGTACGTCCAAAGAAAGTGATCAATGTTAATCTTATTTTGAGCAGACAATTATTCGCTTAGCAGTTCACTAGGTTCCTCGACACTTAAATTAACAAAATAAAAGTGAAGAACCCTACACATTATATACATATATTTCAAATTTTTCATATTTAAGACGAATTTATTTTAAATTCAGGACTGTTTTATAATCTAATCCAAAGATGTCTTTCAGTTGAGAAAATATATCTCAATATATGGAAAATGTTAATGAAAATAAAAACAGAGTTGTCACTCAAGTCAGTGATATATTTATCGTTATTTCCAACATACTGTAACTATAGCAACTTAAAACAAAAGCGTTTTATCAAAGTTAAAAAAAGTTATAAATAAGAGAAAGAAATTAAGTTGTTGGTAGGTTTATTTTGGTAGGTTTTATTAATCAATTAGATTTTGAAATGATTCGCATTTTTTTTAATTTTTAGTTTGAATATAAGCAATTTATTTAATCATTCATTAAACATGCTAGAAATATTTGAAATGAACGTCAGTCAGAATTTAATATTTAGCTGTCAGTATGTTTGAGGTACAAAGTGTAACCAACAAGTATCTGCTACAAGTACGAAACTTTAGATTTTAGGCAGAAAATAAATAGAAATTTGAGTATTTTTTCCTTTCTTAGAACAAAAAGAACGTTTGTCCTGAATGGGATATTAGCCTGGAAACTGCGTTTTGCGTCGAAACGCTTAAATGCTTTGTATTACTGTATAATATAAATAGCAGTATCACTTTTCAGATTGTTGTCACCAAATATTATCGCCCTGTATTAAATATAAAAAAATAAGTAATGAAGATTCTGCATGAATGCATGTAGGCGTCTCGCACTGTGAAAAAAGAACCCTACCTAGAAGCAAGAAATTTTTAAATAATGTAGTCCTACAACCGAAGCTCGAATATTGAATTTCAGATGCATTATATATTTCATATTTTGTAAAACTTCAACGAATTTTTGACAAACAGAATCAAAGATTTCAAAGCGGACAGTAGC
This sequence comes from Stegodyphus mimosarum, assembly GCA_000611955.2. Lineage (NCBI taxonomy): Eukaryota > Metazoa > Arthropoda > Arachnida > Araneae > Eresidae > Stegodyphus > Stegodyphus mimosarum. Next base: position 91,803 of record KK113488.1, read on the forward strand.
ACCATTGTACGGAAGAAAATATTTTTATCTCCAATTTACGAGACTGTCTATCAGAAATTCTAAAAATAAGCTGCTTTGAAATATTTTATAATTTTGCTGCTGAATCAAATTTTTTGTGCCGTAAGCGCCAAGACCATGATAATAAATAAACACACAAAACGTTAATAATAAAATGATGAAAAGTGTTTTCTAGAGTCATCTTAGTAACAAAAACTGTACGTTGATATGATGATTTGAGGGAAGACTGGAGATGGGAAAAAAACCAGAAAAATGTATACCAACACTTAACGCTGCATCGGAAATTCCAAACTTATACTTCTAAGGGTGCTTCCAAAATTTTATAAACTTACACTTGTATTGCTAAAACCTCTCAGAATTTTTAAAAAAATTAAATTTTTGTAAATTATTTAATGTTTAATTAAACATGTTAGAACTATTTGAAACGGATGTCAACTCAAGAATTTAACATTTAGCAGTCAGTATGTTTAAATTACAAAGTATAATCAACAATTATCTGTTACAAGTACCAAACTTTAGATTTCAGACAGAAAATAAACTGCAGCAGTTTTGAGTTTCTTTACTATGTGATATTATTATTATTATTATTATTATTATTATTATTATTATTATTTATGTCACGTTTTCATAAATATTTAGTAAGTTAAATTTTAAATTTAAATTATTTTTTATTTTGTTAGCCCAAAGTACGTACTAGCCATGAATTCAGTTAGTCTCCTGATTCTTATTAAAAGCAAAACTGCAGCAATGGGCTTAATTCTTTCATCGTCTTACGTAACGGGTAAAATTTCTCTTATAATACGCCTGCTTGGTATCTGTAAGATTTATTATACTTGCGGTGGTTATTTACTTTATTCTGTCCTTTATTTAGCGAAGTAAACGAAAATCTTCCCTTATTAAATATGAGAAAAGAATACTTAATGAACTATTGAAACTATAGGTTTAATTAACCGCTTTGGAGGTTTCCTTGTACCTGGTTTTAGTAGGCTTCATTTTTAGAAACTAAAGAATTTAGAAACCTAATATTTTCCGATGTTGCTGCATTTATTAATTATTTTACCGGAAATTAATTACGCAAATATTTGAACAATTCAGGCTATTTCTGTTTTGAATATGTCACTAACATTAAGGACAAACATTTGGTTACTAAGCAAACACATCTGCCACATATATTAAAGCACGTCGTATTGTTATTTCAATTCAAGATTTTATCATATATCAGTTCCTTTCTACTTAACATAACCGTCATAATAATTCTTAATAATAACAAAAACATCATAGTACTTTGACATATCTGAAAGTTTTCTTCAATATTTGAAAAAAAAATTATACTTAAAGTAATATTTATCGAAACTGTAAATGTATCTATCTGTATGTGAGGTCCATCTCAAAAGGTATTATTTAGCGATTGTTTGTTTGAGCCAAACACTCAGTGTTATGCAAGATAACTACCTATAGATGAATGTGAGACTCAAAAACTTCCATCATATTTTGAAAAATGGTAATACAACATGGAATTATTATCTAGTTCTATTTTCAGTGACATTCCTTTTAAGCTCTGAAAAATACGTTCAAGTATACCAAATTGTTATGATGCTTTTAGAATTATTAATTATTATTACGGCGTTTGCTTTAAGTAGAAATGTATTTAGTATAAAATTTAACTTAAATTGATTCAGAAGGCTAAATAACACATCAATTTTAAAAAATGCAGGTGGGTTGAATTTGCTAGAAAATAGAGTCTTGGCAACATAAAAAAAATGTTATCAGATCACAAGCTAGTACAAGGCATTTCAGTTATTTTCGGAATTATAAATATATATATATATATCTATAT
>KK113488.1:93794-125577 GCA_000611955.2 Stegodyphus mimosarum
AAATTGAACCACTTAATACACTTTGGTCAGCATGCAAGAAGTATTTTCATTTAAATATTATTTTGAAAGATTATTGGTATCTTATGTATATTCTTATTTATCACTTATTATTTAACATTAAAATATAATAGGATTACATATTTTATTTTCCTATTTAGACAAATTTATAATTTATGCCTCAAGCTTTTCAAAGTATCGGAAGTTCTATTTCGAACGCCTTCAAAGTATTAGGCTTTTCAAAGTATTAAAAGTTCTGTTTAAAACCCCTTCGAAGTATCAAACATATACAGGGTGTTTATAAATGAATGGTGCGGTTTTAAAAGTTAATGATAAATCGATGTATTTACCTTATCTTTCTAACACCTGTACCGTCCGTATTGGCAAGTGTCCAAGTTTCTAATGCATTTTTTGTCTCATGTACTATTTGCTTTTCATGCTTATTGCGCAACCGCAGAGTCAGTTTCCAAAATGGAGCGGTAAGAGTAAAAGGCTTTCTGCGTGCTGCGTTTTGAGGTGTCCAGATCTGTGGTTTCGTTTACGTTTTCTGTGCGGTATCCCACGAGAAAACGCGCAGCTCATTTTTCTTCGCTCAAGAAACTGTGGACGGTGAAATACACTCACGTTTGTGAAAATTGCAACACCAAGAAGGAATCGTCATAATTGAATGCAATTTAATACACAGTTGAGTGGTAGTGGTACAAATAAATGATTAAATGTTCAAAGCAAACAAACAAGAACAAGAGATCAGAATCAGTATTTTGTGTGGCCACCACGCGCCGCAATAAGTGCTGCTACACGACGTGGCATGGAGTCAAACAAAGTTTGAATGTCTGACTGAGGAAGAGCATTCCATATCGTTTGTACGCGTACCCAAAGTTCGTCTGCAGACGCAACAGGACGAGGATCACGAGCAAGACGCCGACCAATGACATCCCACACATGTTCAATTGGCGACATATCCGGGGAACACGCAGGCCAAGGAAGAAGCTGTACCTGCTGCGCTGCAAAGAAGGATTTAACAATCCGAGCAGTATGAGGGCGGGCATTGTCCTGTTGAAATACAGCGCCTGGCAAGCTTTGAAGGAAGGGAACAGCTTCGGGCTGTAGAACTTCACGGATATACCGGTTGCTGTTCAGATTGCCCACAATTCGTAGCAATTGAGATCGTCTATGATATGCTATGGCGCCCCAGACCATAACTCCGGGTGTTCGTCCACTGTGGCGTTCGATAATGCACTCCGGAAGGTGGCGTTCACCGGCATAGCGTCTGACACGAATGCGGCCATCATGGTACCACAAATTAAAGCGGGATTCGTCAGAAAACACGACATGCTGCCAATCAGCACGCCAGTCTCTATGCTGATTGGCCCATTGTAGCCGCAGGCGGCGATGGTCGTGCGTTAGGGGGATCCTGTATAAAGGAGTCCGTGCGCGCAGTCCACACTGCAGCAGACGTCTACGAATTGATGAAGCACACAATGAAACACCTGTAGCTATTGACCACAGTGCTGCCAATTGTCTAGAGGAAGCTGTACGGTCCGTCCGCGCCATGCGGACCAGGTGTCTATCATCGCGAGCTGACGTCACATTTCGGGGTCCACTCCCGGATTTCCGAGTTGTCCGACACTCGTCCGTCCACTGCTTCCAAACGCGCATCACTGTGCTGCTGTTACGCTGCACACGAGAGGCTACTGCACGATACGACAATCCAGCTTCACGAAGGCCGATGATTCTCCCTCGTTCAAACTCTGTAAGTTGTTCAAATCTCGCTCTCTTTCGTCGACGAGGCATAAGTACAGATTGAGTTAACGTTTACCACTAGCAGATAACCACCGATAACCATACACGCCTCGCTACAGCCGTCTATTTATTCGGATCCATCAGCCGTTCAGAGGGCGCTGCTCAGCATACGCATGCGCTACGGATTTGCAATTCTAATCATTTGCATATCATGCGCTACTTTGCATTTCCTGAAAATTTCAGCTCACTCGCATAAGTCCTTCATGGTGTTGCAATTTTCACAAACGTGAGTGTAGATGTCATTTCTAGACATGTTGGAAACCTGGTTGCTACCATAGTTGAACACCAGTTATGATGATTACATTTCCCAAATGGACGGTACTCCGCTCCATTTTGACAAGAATGTAGGAGAGCTTATCTTACAGTGGGCTTAGCTCAGTTCCGCCCCCCAAATTTTTATGGTGAGCACCCAGGGGGGAAGGGTACGAGGGTCTCCGACACCTTTTCCTCTAACGCCAAACTCTCGACAGGAAAAAATTTAGTACGTCATTCTGTTTTAGATTTTCTATATCAAAATTAAGCAAAAAGATAGTTTTTTTTTATTTTTTAATTAAAAAGCATAACTTATTGATATTAAATTAAACCATATTGCATGTTACTAACGAAAATAGTTAATAATGTAATACAAATATTTAAATTTCAAAAGAAGTAAAATTAAATAATTCTGAAATTAATCTTGCATTTAATTTTAAATAATTTTAAACTGTCATTTACTTTGTCTCAGAAATGCATTTTATAGTAGCCATTTTAAACTTTCAATCATTCTGTTCAGTCAAAGTAAATATAGGGCTTTAAATACTTCATCAAACGAAAGGAAATTTTTTTATTAATATCAGCCGCTTCTTTGTCTGTGGCGATAATATCTTCATAATAGCTGAAGCTGTCAACGTGTTTATCTATGACATATAATTGGTATCCGAGATAATTCAAAGGAAAACATACTTAAATAAATGACCATTGAACTTATGTTTTCTGGGGCTAATATGAAAAGTAAGTTATTTAAAGAATTTAAATTTGAGAAACTAGAGTCTAGATAAATAGAATTCTATGTTAATATTACCCACTAAAGTCAAAATACATCGTATGTATATTATTTAGAAAGATATTATGTTACATTTGCTCCTTGAAGAATAGTTTATTGTATTTCGTTTTAAATAGAAGAAGAGAAATGGAATGCTTTGAATAAATGTGCATTTAACTGATCGAATAACTCCTAAAATGAATGTCCTTAGGTGACTTTTGACAAAAGATGAAAAATCCAAGAATAAATGTAGATAAAATGTCTGCTATCAATAAATAATTCAATCTCTCATATATCAACTCGGCCCAGTTTCTTTGACTCTGATGTCACAATTCATTCCATTCCCACATTAATGAACTGAAGTCAAAATTTACTATCAAAGCTAAAAGCAAAAAGTGATTAGTACAATATATATGATTGTTACGACTATCTCCGTACTTATGCAAAAACACGAAATTCTGGAAGCAACTCAAAAGGTCACACTCAAAATAAAATGAAGGTCGCACAGATATTACAAAGTGATAATCTAAAAATATTCTTAAGCGGAAAATACTGTCGATAAAAGGAAAAAAGTTAGAAGAATATAAACTGATATTTTATTCGACAATTTGTCAATCACCTTATCTCTCCATCTAAAGAGCTTCCATAAAAGTACTTTTGGAGAAAAGTTTAAAGAATAGCACTTGTAAAGAAGAAATCTCCTGCGTTAGAACGTTGATGGCCTCCTTACTGAAATTTTCTTTTAGAACTTGAATGTTAGCTGCCATTTTAGAAGAACCGATATTAGATAAGTTATTTCAAATACGTTTGTTTAATATATTAGAACATCTTAAAGACAAAATGGACGAACAGGCATATGATCCTCGCGCAAATGTACTTCAAAAAGCTATATTTTTTATACAAAATTAAAGTGGCCATTTTATTTTGGTTTGAATATTGTAATAAGATTTGGGCAAACAATTCTAACCGAGTACTTTTCTGAGCGATTCTGAAAATAAGTTTTCTTTGGTATACGAACTGCTCCATTAAGTAGTTTCAATTTTTCAAAAACATGAAGATTGAGTCCTGTATGCTAAAAAATGTCGTAAATGTTTTATAATTTGTTCGTGAACTTACGTTTGCTTTCCTAGTTCTCATCTGGCGAAAGGACATGTTCATGTCAATTTAAACAATATTTTCAGTCTGTAATAATTTTTAATTATTTAGTTATGCACTGGTTTTGAAAGATATATATTTTCACACGCAACATTATACCCTAAACGAAATAAAAGTAATCATTCAGCCTTTTAAAAAAGAATTAACTCTCCATCGAAACTATTGAGCACTTCAAAAACGCTCACATCCGAAATTTTTGTCAAGCATTAATTTATTATAAGTATTTCCAAAATTTCTTTCAGTATTCCCCCCTTTTACACGGTTTTCTTTAATATGGTTTCTTTGTTGATATTTTTGTTTGCGTCAAACATTGAAACTAAATTTTGATTCCTGTATGTGGACCAGAGTTTTTCAACATTATATATATATACATGTCTTGTATGACAAAACAATTTCAATTGATTTAAGAGTTAATTTGTTTACTTATCCTAACTGACAATTAACCAAATCACATCAGAATTTTTAAACATTAATTATACAATCATCTAGTTAAAAATATTATACTCTAAATGGAAATGTTCGGAATACTCAGAGTAATATACTGAATTATCTTTTTTTAACTTCCAGTTAAGTTAACTGATTAATTTATATTTAAAGCTATCGATTTCTTAAAATTTTGGATTTTAAAATTAAAATATTAAACACTGACAGCATTTTTTGAAAAGAACATGAAATTGAGTATGAAACAGCTTCAAATAATACTTTAAATTCAATAAATTAAATGTAAATTTACGCGAAATAGGCAGATTCTAGGATAAAACCTGAGAAAATATCATATTGCTTGCCACCTTACCAGGCTGATTAAAAGGAATATTTTTTCTTTTAAACGATATTTATTCAAAGATTATGATTTCTGTTTTATTTCTACTCTGCATTCAGTATAATGAAATCTACAAAATAAAATGCGTTTTACACACTTTAAATTAAGCTACTTTACGTAAATTAAGATTAAAAATTTATGTTTTATGTAACATAGTATTTTGATCACAAATGATTAAAAATAATAGCTATGGGCTCTTATATATTAATTATTTCATATCGGTAGAGACCAAAATCTGTTCCTCACAATCACCTGAAACGCCCATACGTAGGAAATGTTGTTGACATAGATTTCATTCCGCCTATGCCAGGTAGAATGCTACAACTTTAACAATCACCTGCTTGATAGAAGCGATTACTTCCCTCTTGGGGATTTTTTTTGCAGTTTCACCTATGGTGCCCATTTGTTTTCCTTTAAGACAGGATTATAATTTTAGCATCATACCTAAACGTTGAAGCTAAACAAAGGAAAAGGAAGGTACTTTCAAAGAACAGAGCCTCTTTTAATCGCTTCAAGGAAATGACTGGCATGTCATCAAACAACTCTTGAAATTAGTGAGCCATGGGCAAATCGGGTGACCTCCCGATGTCTGAATGCATGGACGTTTCGGGCGACTTCGCTATGAAAAAGTTAAATATACAAAGGCATTAATAATTTTCAAGGATCACTAAAAGTATTAGTATCGAAATGGAATGTTTAAGACGAGTTACGTTCAATTCACTTATATTTAGTTTTAACAATTTGACTTAAAATCCGTTGTTAACAGCATTCCTCTATTTCTCTTTTTAAAAAGTAAGAATCCGATGATATCAAGACTGCTATAACCAGGAACCTGAGAACGTTAATTTTTAGTAAATTATGTATTTAAAAAAGATTTTTATATGTTTTATTTGAATTAGTTACATTGTTGACTATTGCTGCAACAAGACTGATCAACGCATGACATTTCATTGCTAACTGAAATTCGTAAATTTTATGATGTACTCTGTAGACCATTTAAAAACCAACACTACGGGAATGAGTTATTAACAAGCCAAATTTGCTGGACAAGTAATCTGAGGTACAATAGAAAATTCATTAAAAATGCAGAAAGGCTCTGTTCGCGGAACGCTAAAAAATAGGATTGTGTGCAACTGCTGTGGCTGGCAAATAACTGTTCCGACACGCCTTAGCATTTAAAAAAAATGCTAAGGATTTGTACTTGGGGTATGCAGTTATGATACATTGCCATATGGACATATCTGTCGGCTATATATATTGAGCCAATCGTTTGTTAGTTGCGACTAGATGTGTTCGATAGTAAAGACGAGAGGAACTAGGTATCCATGGATTCTCTTGTGCAAAGAAGAAATGTTAAACATTGCATGCCACATGCTGATGCATTGTTGTGTTAAAATATAGACTTAGGCAAGCTTCAAAATTAACAGAAGACAACAAGTTCCAAAACTTACGAATTGTAAAGGTGATTGATGAGCATGCCGGCGGGGCAAATAAAGCAAGTGAGCGAGTAAACTTCAAAACATTCGTAACATTCAAACCCGTAACTGCAGCTGACTATGTCTGTCACCATGTTGTTCCCGAACATGAATACTACTATCGTGGCGATGTATGCAGAATCGATTTGTTTCAAACGACGGCGCCATACCATGTGCTTGTCTATGCCCAGCTTGGAACGAAAGTTCAAATTTTACCTTACCCTTCTAGCCGCATACGTCTATAATGTGAACTTACCGATGATCGTAACAACGGATGCTTTGAAGTTGTTCCTATACTCTGTTGATAACATCAAATTGTACGATTTGATAGAGGGTATGCAACAGACCCTAGATTTTACACCAGAGCTCTTGTTGCTGCTGTCTATCATTACCAGTTTCACTGCATGTCTGTTTTTTCTTTTGGCTGAGTGATGAGGCTGGTGCAATCGTTTCCGTCAGTCGCTCTCTCCATCCTATACTTGTGATTTCATATTTTTACAGTATGTCTTGATTTGGTTTAACAAGAGCACCAACTTCTCGTATGGATAATTCGCAGTTTGTATAAGCTGTCAAAATCGAGAACTTGCTCGACTGACTACTGTTTTATTAATCGAGACATATCAAATTTTCCGTTTTTCATGTCGAAAATTTTCCTGTAGAGATGGTCCATGAGTTTCTGAACTTAATTCCTTTGCTTAGTATTTTTCAAAAACATTTTTATGTAATATAAACAACCATTTTGGTAGGTTTTTTTTCCGCCTAGAAATTTTCGCAATAAATTTGGGTTCGAGAATACTTGAAACAATTTTTTGCTTCACAATCGTAGTAAATCTAAAAGCAGGACAATTGTAAGGAAATGTTCAGTTGATGAATTTACATTTCCAAATAGGGTAAACCGAACCTCTGTTTCTAAGCAATAAGACTTTGCTAGGTCAAGAAAGTATTTTAAGGATAAATGTTCCTTATATTCCACATTATACCACCTGATATAAGAATCGACAAATCACAGCAAAGAATAAACGAATTGACATCCAGTTTCGTTAAATCAGCATTTAATTTCACTAACTTTATCTTCCCTGATTGGCTACGACTTAAACCCTAATCACAGGTATTAAAAAGATGATGACATGTACTCGTTATGAATATGATTTTTGAACAGAAAAACCTAATAGATTTTCCAATAACCAATAACCAATAGTACAGAAATTACACGATCGTGCCTCACCCCATTGGCCCTCTAAGCTCCATATCACACTTATAAGATACCTTCAGCATATCGAAAGAAACATTCTCCAGAATTTTCGGTTTCAGGAAATATGATTGATTGACTTGAGGGAAAACCAGTTCTTTTGAGAAATCTTACAACGGCCAAACCTGCAAATAAAACATTTTCGGTTCAGTTACAAAATGTGCCGCGTACTTAGCCGGGATATCAGAGAAATGTGTTTCAATTAGAAACCCTCCAGTTGCACGAGAAGGTGAAGTCTGTTTCTTAAAAAAGTTTCTCTTAGCCTCACGTCCATTAAATGTGATAGTACCATAAGTGAACAGAGGAAGATGTAGATAATTGACTCATTTCCCCATATGTGCTTTTGTAGAGGTTGACTGATAAACGTAAACGTTATACAAATAAACTCTCTTAGAAAAAACAGAAAAGTAAAAAGGCCGCTGAAACATTGTTGAGATAAGTGAAAGAGAAAATTGGCATTACAGTTTCTACTTTTTGATTTTTTTAAACAGGGGAAAATCCCTAATTTTATTTGGATGGATTGTCAAGGGCTCATTTCATTGTCGATAAGAAGATCCCAGATGCTCAGAATCAGATTTCGAGATTTTTTTCAGCGCATATCAAGTAAAAAAATGTTTATTTCAAAACCTGTCAGAAAAATAAAATCATAGGAGATTGATAAAAACTGCTCCCCTTAAATTTTAAGTCATTCAAATAAAAAATAAAAAAACCACACAATAATGTGTTGCTTAAAGAATGAAAGAAATGTATAAATAAAAAACAAAAACGTTCATATTCTTTTTTTAAATCAGGAAGAAATCAGTATTTGAATTCCTAAATTCTAGGGGAAATTATGAGTTATAAAGATTAGATGTAAATAAAATATTGAAAATGTTTTGAATGTGGGTTTAATGTATTTTACTATGAAAGATTAATAAATCCACAACTACTAATCAGCCACTTTAAAGCTCTGCTATACTATTTTTCTGTCTGCTTAATCGTCTTTACGTAGAGTTATTCCTTTTGTAATCGTATGTTACGTAGTAAAACGTTAACCACTCTGCTCGACCTCCGAAGGAATTCAAGTTTACAAGAACATTTCGTTCAAACACCGAACGTGTCAGCAGCCGAGCGGCAAAATCTGTAAATACTGATAGCTCCGTCTTGGGTTCGAATCTAGGGGAACGGGCTAGCTGCATGGCGTTTTTGTGGTTTTACCCATGTGTAACGTATATACCAGCCGGTACCCTTAGAAAATTCTCCACGAAGGCATTCCTCCCCTGAAGCAGATAGCCCTAATGTTCTTTATCGTAACAAACTAAACCTTGTCTTTCAAACACTGCACTAAACAGTAAGCAACTAAGCATTTAAAGCATTCACCAATTCGCTCGGCTTAACTTTAATACTGTAACTTCTAATCAGTTAAATCTTCGAGGCAGCAAGCGGGAGTTCACTCCGAATGTCATGAGTAATAATTAACTTATCTAGCTTTTAACATCTCTTTCGTGTGCTTTTAATTTAATCTTCTGTTGTGAGCTATAGTATCTGAAGTGATCCAAAGAGAAGAAAGGACAGTGTTTAGCGTACGTTTTAAGTCAGAAAACTTAAAAAACATGAATCGTTACAACTTTGATATTAATAATAAAAAAGTAAGAAATATACGTAAGATAACTAATTTACTATAAGATGCTAATTGTTTGTAACTGTAAAGCTTGAAATTTCTACTTCATTGTCTATCATTATCATAAAAAGATAATTCAAATGGAATATATAAATGAGCAGTATATAGAGAGAGGGAGATAGAAAAATCATACAATGCGAATTTTTTTTTAAAATAGAAAATAAATCAGATCAAAAGAGGTTAACATAAATAAAGATACGTTTCGTTTGCCTGATCAGTGTGACATTTGTCAGTTTCGATGTATATAACTGTGTTAAAAATCATCAAGTTAAAGAATTATCCCTTCTTTAAAATATCACTTACCAATGTAGTAAATTATCGAATGATAAAAACATCATCTTCGTATTAAATCTATGTCATACTGCTTGTTTTAAATTGGCATCGCTTAAATTCTTGCCACTACTCCTAGCCTAAATCCATGTTCATTTCCGTTAGCTAAGACATTGCTTTAATTTCTGCTTGAAATGCAACTACGAAATCGGCAATATCTTAAATTTAAATACTAAAGCTCTCAGCCTACCACCGAAAACGTAGTTCACAAATTACAAAACTAGTGAGCATGTCGACCCCAGTGATATCATCACATGGTAATATAAGAACTTGTCAATAACGTTCTGAACCTATATGAATGATCTTGTTATATAACGTCACAGTTAGAAATCTCTAATGTTGCAGCTTATTGTTAAAAGATTCTTCACTTAGAATGAGAAGTGATACCGTTTGCGTTTAATAATAAAAGTGTAGACTGCACCCATTGTGCCTTTATTATTTTCATATTATATTCAGATATTTAATATTATATCTGTTACTTTCCTGAAATTTGTGGAATTAAATCTTGAAAGATTAAGACTGATTAAAAAATAAAACTTCTGAGACCTCGCAAATAATAAACACTTAAGCAATTTTGTAACAAATGCTATTTACTTGAAGCCTGTCCATCATCCTGCCTATAAAGGAAATTCTAACGGAATATGGTTGGCATTAATTTTACGCTTAGAGAGATCAAGACAACTCCTTTCAAAGGCTTGAACCCAGGTGGAGTTTATCAGCGATTTTACCAGCTCAGCTGTTCGTAAAGATAAGGCACAGAAATCGATGATGTCTCTATTCTTTTCGCAGATGATACATCGATTGGCAACAGGTCGTATGTCTAGCAACGTGTTAGGTGATAATAAAGTGAATCAGGATAAGTTCTCCGATGTGTGCTTTAGAGAAAAATACAAAACTAAACAAATCTGAAGGCTTTATTGGATAGGTAATTGTCCTGAATGTAACTGCCAGTTTGCAATCTGGCAAATCAAACCTCGTTCAGTACTACGATAGCAGACCAGATGACATGCGTAGAATCAAAATAAATAAATAAACGGTAATTAAAATAAGAAACCTAAGACAAAAAGAACAAAAATGCCTAGCATAACTCCTACCAGCCATTTCTAGCATATAGATAATTGTCGGGAGCTAAAAGTAACAGTTGCAGGTCACAGGTACACAGGTTAAAGTGTGGGAGGCACCAGTTAGTCAACATCCCCACATACTTGCAATCTAACACAAACGATATTCCTATTGAAACATTAACTTACGCTTCTTAGGGCACCATGCAAAGCCACAACAAAATATAGGGGTTCTAACCGACTATGATCCAAGTCATACTTTGGTCCAGGTCACTTGGTCCACTTCAAGTCATTTTTGTCCAATTTATTTGGAGGCATGCTTAAAATTAATAGAGAACATTTTGTGATATCAAATAGACAGAAGTACTAAAGGGTTGTGTATTATCTAATACGAGACTATGTCAGTTAATTTGTTACTTTGTGCAGAACCGTATCAACAAAGACAAAGAAATCGAGACTGACATCAGTCTTACTAACAATTTAGCAGAACTGCTATTCTTTGACTTGAAAATCATTAAGAATTTTCTGATCGAACACAAATGAAAGTTGCTGGGATAAAACTGATTTTTAGCTAATTAGTCTGCTAGCTTAAAAATACCACTGTGTCTTTATGAAAGAAAAATGAGGTAGGTGACATCTGCGGTGAGTAAGAAGCTAACGTAAAAACTGCTGGTAATATTCCGAATCAAAAATTAGCGGGTTTAATTTTTTACAATTATTTCTATCTGCCTGACCTTCCTGACTGGTGCCGAACAAATTTAAAAATACAGTACTAAAATTCTCATAACATATATATTGAATTTATTAAATCAATTCAAAGAGACTGGTGATTGAAACTAATTACTTTAAGCTAGATTAAATTTTCATAAATCCTCACCACAGTAAAATAAAATTTATCGTATCAACTGTCAAGTTCAATAAAATATGGAAATATCCTCCCTGGTGTTTGTTATAACCAAAAGATTATTAATCATGTAACATGCATTACTGACGCAAAATCATCAACATGCTATCTCTCACTAAAACTAACTAATCAGTTCTCCTTCCTGAACACGCATAAATTTCAATTGAACTTCAGAGATAGCCACAAACACTTTTCGTTTAAGTAAAACACAGAACAGTTCAAAACACCAGGGAGAGATAAATCTCACACTAAGAAATCAAAACACCAGTTCAGTTAATAAATCTGATCACATAGTTTTAATCCTCATTAAATTCTCCTACGGCCGCAATGAATTACCCAGGTTCGAATGGAAGTTTAACCATGTGTTCCGAAAGGATCACATGGGTGACCTACAGTAGACCACAAGATAAAAACACAAAAAAACATACAATAGTAAATCAATAACATACATTTATTTAATGCATCAAAATTTTTAATTACGGATAGCTGATCAGACTACCGCTAGAAAACATTATCCAAAAGTTTCTCGTAAAGTTGCATTTAACAATCTGTACAACTATCAATATTGTACCCCAAAATTTACTAGTTATGTACTTTACGAAACTTACATTTCAATTTTCCAATAAGAAATGAGTCAACTTGTAACAATGAACAATGTATCTTCTGACAAATTGAAATTAACTACTTGATAGACTATTGATTGCAGATCAATTCAGTGAAAATTTTCTTTAAGAGAGAATTACTTGCCCTCAATCTAATTTAAATTACTACCCATCTCAATTTACAACTTTAATCTCTTTCTCAAATTAATAATTAAATAGCCAGTAACAAAAGCCATACGAGAGATAGAAACAAAAATAAACACTCATGGTAAATCTCACAACACCGACCGTCTGTAGAGTTCAGGAGCCGCCGGATCATTTGGTAAACACGTCGGAAATAATTTTCGGACGATAGTTTGCAAAACCATAGTCTGTTAACCTTTAGTGGCACTCATGGATCTCTAGTCCATTCGTGTTAAAAAACATCAAGTCTGATGACTCCTTCCAAATCTTTCACCTCTCTTTCCAGCATCCCACACAGTCAATTAGTAGAAAATCTTTATCTCTCAGACAACCACAACGATTCTGGAAGCCGCAACCAGTCTGTGGAACTCGGGGAGCTGCCGGATCATTTCGTGCACACATGGGAAACAATATTCGGACGAAAGAAAATAGTTGTCGAATAGAGGCACTCACGGTTAGCTATTTCATATGCTGTCAAAACCAAGTCGGATGACTCCAATACGTAGCCTCCTTTTTGAAAATCCAGCACAGTCATTCATTAGAAAATGATTATTACGACGTCAGCCTCGCCGATTCTCTATAATAGGAAGTCCTACAATATAAATGTCCACATATTCTGCAGAGAAAAAGCCACCAGCCACGCAAACAGATCCAAACGTTTGAGAATTGTAACGTAGCGTAGGTCTTAACTGAAATTCGCCGAAGACGGCACGATGGGAGACCGCATCGTTCTCGGGCCAATTCTCGCACCGAAAATTTTCCTGTAACCGCAGCCGTACCACGAACGGCCCGGAGGAGGGGGAGGCCGCCGGGCTCTCTCTCGCTTTCCTAGAAAGAGACTCGAAAATCAGGCAAAATCTTAAAAAATTTCCTCTCGCCACGGGAGCGACCAAATTTAAAACCTCGCGACTCTCAAAATGTGGACCGCCTCTATAATTACTATTGGTTCAAAAAATCCATAAAATTAAAATTCACCAATGCTACACAAAACAGTAACACTCTCTAACCACTAAAACCAGAGCAATAAATACCAACCAAAATTCTAAGAAAATCAGTCCTGTCTTTACATAGTGACAAGCCCCTATTTTTCAAGCTCAAAACTAGGAATGCTTACATCGTAAATCGGTTAACGATTGCGACTCTCCAGACAAATCCTGAATTTTTGTACCCCATAATTCTATCAAGAATCGACTCCGCCAGAGCTGTTCGCCTTTGAACGAGAAAACACATGTTCGCCCCCGCAAGATAAGGGGACGAAAAATGCAGCTGGCCGCCGACCCTTGACCCCAAAATTCTCGCAACGTGAGAACGCAAAACCTGACGAATGCTGTACAAGCTTTTCTGCTAACTTAAAAGAACGTTACCCCAATCAAAAGAAAAATTTAACAACAGTATAATTTAAGAATTACATCTCAAACATGAACATTTAAATTTCACTATTCACTGTAAATTAATAAAATTATTAAGCATTGTAAAATAATACTTCAGAAATCCACACAATAGTATTTACCTATTAACGCAACCACCTCGACTCAGTTTGGCGTTTTTTTCAGTTGAAATAGTAAATGTTACTTATCGGGTGCAAGTTGGTTGTTTTACGTCTTTTTTAGAAAGATTCCCAAACTATCCATATTTATCGTAATTTGGTAAACATTATACACATATGAGAAGAAAACATATTTTAGAGGTTTAAAATACAAGTTTGAATTATTAAATAAGGATTATGGAGTAAATTAAGAAGTAAAATACTGAAATTCTTCTTTAAATCTTTCTATAATTTTTTTGCGTTAATCTTCTTCCGAGGTACACAACAATTTGTTCCCTTTTCCATCAAAAAGTAGCGGAGACTCGGCTTCGTGCAACCCTCGGCAACAGCTACTATCTAGGAAAAGCATCTCCACGCTGTTCCCTTCAGAAAAATTTCAGCCGAATTCTGTATTCTTTTGCCACAGTTTCTTCCATTGCTGGCAAATTCCAAAAATTCTTATTTTAAACTTAAAGAAATAAAAATCACGATTTGCTGATAAAAACCGTTGGAATTTAGAATACAATAAAAAAAGAACACATAGGAAAAACAGCGGCGTAGTTTGACTGAAAGATTGTTATGAGCATGATTGCCAGAAGAATGTTTATGTGCATGGATACTGAAGCTTGGCACATTCTGAACATTTGGCAGCTTCTGCTAAGGTGGTTGCATTAATACGTAAATACGAAAATGGTATGTTTTGCCTTAATTTCTGAATTTAATTATACGGCAGCATTTCGGTTATGCTCATGAGTAATCTTTACTGAACCTAGCAGCAAATAAGCACACTTGAATTTGCTCCTAAAATACATTCTTAGACAAAAAAGGACGGACCACGACGCACCGAGAAGATATAAAGCAAATTAGACACAAATTGATATGCATACAGGTTTCGATGGAAACCTTGCGCTGACTACCATTGCGCCGACCTTGCGCCGACTACCATTTACCTCTGCACAGCGTCAAGCCCGTTTGCAATGGTGTCGGGCTCATTCACACTGGAATGTCACTGACTGGAATAGAATAGTCTTCAATGATGTGTCCCGCTTTGAACTGAGCCTCGAAGACCAGCGAAGGCGAGTCTGGAGACGCCCCGGACAGCGGTATGATGCCAACCTGACTGTCTTCCGGCAGACAGACCGACAGCCAGAAGTAATGGTCTGGGGTGCCATTTCATTTCATAGTAGGACCCATTTGGTTGTCATTCGTTGCAACCTTACAGCACAGCGGTACGTCGACGATGTTCTAAGGCCTGCTGTGTTGCCCTTCATGTCACGCTACCATGGGCTTACATTTCAGAGAGATAATGTCCGCCCTCACACTGCGCATGTTTCTACTGCTTGCCTTAGTGCTTGCCAAACACTACCTTGGCCAGCGAGGTCGCCGGATCTCTCTCCTATTGAGCACGTTTGGCGCATTATGGGCAGGACCCTCCAACCAGCTCGGGATGTTGACGATCTAACGCGCCAGTTGGATAGGATTTGGCACGATATCCCTCAGGAGAACATCCGTAACCTCTATCCATCGATGCCAAGCCGAATAACTGCTTGCATAAGGGCCAGAGGTGGACAAACGCGTTACTGACTTTTTCACTTTGTGAAGATCTTTCACTTCAATAATCATCCAATTTTTCTCAAATTGTAATCATTTGTTTTTCTGTCCATGTACATCACTTCTACGGATTTTCGTGCCATTCGTGTAACTGCTTTTTGGTGCGTAGTTTTTTTTTGTCTAAGAGTGTATATGCAAAGTATTAAGTTAGCAGGCTTTACTTATCATAATCAAGTAGCCTTTCTTTTTATGTTACTTACTTCTATAATGAAGTGATAAGGTTCACATAGGTTCCTTCAGATAAAAGAGCATGGTCATTTAAAATTTTATTGAAGCAAAATTTTAGAATAGAAGTTAACAGAAACTGGTGAAGAAGATAGGAAAAAGGAAAAATACTTCTTTCTATATGTTATTTCCTGCGTAAGATGATTTCTTACTGTGTTTTTAATTTATTATTTCAGTTAAAAGTATATATATTTTAAGCTTTTTGCAAATCAAATTTAGATTAAAAATTTTAAGCTGCTTATGCTTTTACACTGCATTTGACGAAATCAACAAAAGAGTAATAAATAAATAAAATACCATTTACCTTTTTTATTTGGTTTCTTAAAAATTATACTTTTGTTTTTATATTAAGTTAGAAAAGAAGCAAAATGCAGAGCAAGAGAGCTAAGTAAGTGCCAGTTATATTCCGATAAGGCAAATACCTTGTAGAAAAAAGAAGAAAAAGAAGCCTGATAGCGGATTAACATTGACGAAGGGCGTGGAACTGATGGTTAGAAATATTTACCTCGGTAATAGATGTATCGGCAAAGTAATGCATTAAGCAATATTAGGCAATGAATGGAATAATGATGGCATAAGCGGCATATTAACGTTTTTGTCTAAAACAAAGATTTACTGTAAGTAAATTCGTTAATCTAAAGAAATGCATTTATTCTCTTTTCGTCCCAATAGTTGTTAGTGTAATTTTTAAAGCTCTGCTTTGTAGTAATCTTTGAGTCTCCTGGAATTTTAAAAACTTCCAATTTGTATCTTTTCTTACATTTGGTTGCTTTCAATCAATCAGCAACACTATCAGCGATTTTAATACATGGTTTTCATCATTACCTTTACTTTTGCGATTTATCCATTGCGCTTATATACAGCATCGGACCATATTAATGTGACCATTTTCTGCGTTTGACTTTCGACATAAATAATAATCAGTGTAACGGTAAATAATAAGCAGCATAACAGTCATTTTGTTCGAGTATAAAATATGCCACATAGGTACTCGGAAAGTATCTCAGTTACCGTTATCACAAATAAACGGAGGGATTATTGGCTTTTAAACCAAAAGCGATCGAATTTCAGAAACTGCGCAGTTTTCAGTTCGCTGGCTGCTGCGGTGAATATATACAATGACGGGCAAAATGATACTGTACAAAATAAGCAGTATGAAAACTAGGAAGCATTGAACTGTATATGAAAGACGTGAACAACGGAAGCGGTGGTGCCTTCAATCTCGATCGATATTCTATTCAATTCGTAAATGAACTGGTAGGCTACAGGAATTGAGTCCAAAACAAAAAGTGAACTTTCCCGTATATTAGAACTTCGCAGCAAGTAGATGGCACAGCACCCACGCTAATAATGACTGTTCATCATCAGAAGCAACAGTTGACCTCCCGTGATTGGGAAAATTGTTCTTCGATACATCAAACCACTATAAGGGCCGGAAGTGGTAGTCATTTCATTAGGGAAGTGCCTAATAGGTGGCCACCGTTGCCTCCTATGAAGGGACGGACAGTTACAACCATGCCTACTCCAGGATTACCCGGGCCCATCGCTTCGGCAGTCAGGGTCGCTAACCACTATACCAGCTGGGCGGCTGAAGTGATAAACATTGGTGCATACATAAAAGAACATCGGAGAACGAACACTCAACAACCATCAGGCAATGAATTCGTGGGCTAATATAAGCTGGCGGAGTCAAAGTTATGGTATGGGGAAAGGTTTCATGGCATTGAATCATTCATCATTGTGAACAATCCTATGAATGTGTATACTACGTAAACATTTCATGCAGATATTTTACCTTCAGTAGTGGCATCTCCCAGTACCGCAGTGTACGGTGTCTCACAGGTAAGAATACGCTTAAGTGGTTAAGAGAGCATAAAGAAGTTTTTTATTCTATTTCCTTGGTCGCAGAATCTCGAGATTCGTCGAGAATCTATGAGACCACTTCAGTAGTGTTGAGATGGATCCTCCCCCATTCTCCGACTGATGCCAACCGAACTGCGGTCAACCGCAGTTCTGTATCCTTATAAACATGTTTCAGCTACTCACTGAGCCCCTCTCATCTCATCTAGCCATCTCTGCGCGCTGCCCATGGTAATTATTCAGACTCAGTCACATTAATGTAACTCTACTATATATATGTGCTTTTCTTTATATAACATTTTTTAGCTTCTTTGAATTCTGCATTTATAAATTATTAGATTAATTTTTAACCTAATCAAATAAGACACAGCTTTCATAATATTATGACACTGAATGTAGATTTATTTCTAAAGTACGCTTTATAATAATCGCATATGAGCTTTATATGAGCATGCACAGTTCCCACAGTTTTTGACATAGAGTCGATTGTTACAGTTTTAAATGATTATATTAAGTAAAATTAAGCGAAACCATTTACAAATTCGTTAAAATATTCCATTTATAATTCAAACACTATTTAGGCTTATTTTTTAAGTTTACACCAAGAACATGTTGTTGTAAATGCATTTTCGTATGTCTTTATTACCAGGTCTAATTAACAGGTCTACCTAGCCTTGTACCCCTGGACTTAGAATTCCAGTTACAGGACTATCGTGGTTATTGGTTTATTAATTTATAGCATGGAGGCCTCCAAGTCGTCCTAAAATTCCCTATAACCCTGCTTTTCCCTCATGAAATAAAGGGAAATGTATTTGAGAGATTAAGTAAAGAGATCTGTGGTTAGGACACCACGCATTCTAATTACTGTAATAACGCTGACTTATATGAAGATGCTTACATTCACCTATCTGTTGATCGAACAACATTCGTGAAACTTTCAAATATAAAGTGTTACAGTTGGTTATTCGACACCTCCTTATATTAGTATTTTCTTGATGAAGTACGTTACGAATCCTCTTATTTAATTCTCTTATCATTTTAAGATCTGAATAAAAATATATTTATATAAATAATAGTAATACTATCATTCCCAGGTGAAAATTCTTTTGTGTTAAATAAACTTTATATGCAAAGTTTGTATTGCTCTTTATTTTAGATATTTGAATGATTAAAACCCAGGATCATCGTCTGGTTTTACCACAGGCAGAATGGCTTCGAGAACATTATTTATATAGAGTTGGAAAGAAAGTAATTTGTGTTTTCTAATATGGAAGAAAACACACATTTTTTTACAAATCATGAGCTTTAATCAGTCAGATATCTTCCATAATGCTCGATGGCCTTTTGCCATTTTTCTGGTAACTTCTTGATTCCAGAACATCTCGTTTTTATCAGCAAAATCTCACCAAGTGCAATTTGAGATCAAGGTCGTTACTGAAATTTTTACCATGTAATAAGATTTTTAAACTTCCAAATAAATAATAATCCGATGATGCAAGATCGAGGCTATATGGGGGGAGCAACATTACACTCAACCAAGTTCCAAGAATTTCGTACATTTTGCTAAATATGTGTGAGGCCTCGCATTGTCGTGGTCGAAGAGTTCTTTTTCGATTTGCCAATTCTGGCTTTTCTCTCTAATTGCTTTCTCCTGTTTGATTAGTGTTCGCAGTAAACATCTCAGTTGATCACCTGGTTGCTTGGAAGCAATTCAAAATACAGAAATGTTGATTTCTGTATTTTGAAATGTTGATTTCTGTAATCCCACCAAACTGAAAAATATTCGTTTTCTGCTGCAATTTAGCTTTTGATGTGATTCGCGCTTGGACCATGAAGTTTTTCGATTAATGTTGTTGTCAATGATAAATTTTTCACCACCAGTAATAATTCGCTTAAAAATAAGAGTCGACTGCGTTACATTTGAAATCGTATCGCAAGTATTGATTTGTTATGTTAAGTGAATTTCTTTCAATTCACTCTGAAAAAAATTTCAAACATCTTAACGAGTCCAAGACATCTAATGTGAATTTCAATTGTTGTGTGTGATGCATTTAAATTTTTCCATCACTCGCATAGTTATATGAAGATTTAAATCAATTATGGCTTTAATTTTGTGATCCTCAACTTCAGAAGAGCGGCCAGAACGTTGGTTATCTTCAAGTGAAAAGGTATTCCGAACAAAAGTTTTTTAACCACTTCTAACACATGAGTTCTATTAAGCAATCAACATCATTAATTTCACAAATCTCGTTGCGCCCCTGAGACTCTTTCTTCTCTTTATGAAAATAAAAAAAATAAATATGTAGAAAATGTTTATTTTTGTACGCCATGTTAAAATTGATCATAATCTAACAGATACAAACAAAATTACAGAGAATGTTTTTCTGTAGCAACCTAAAAGTACCCGCTGCCATATCTGAAAGAAAAAAAAATTATAAGTTTGTCAGAAGAGCAACAAACTGAACATAACGCATTCTGTTTGTGTAAACGGAAAATATTTTCTTACTAACCCAATAATTTTTAGAAATAAACGCAATATTAGCTTTCTTCCCCAATAATATACGCGTAGTATCAGAGGCTATTTTTCTGGAGAAAAATTCTGGTGGCAAACCATTTTCGTTCTTCCTGGGTAACATTTCGTTATCAAGTTCAACAAAGAATCCGACTCTGTACTTTAAGAAGCATATCTTTATTTCAGAAATTTGAATTAAGTTCTTTCAAACTATTTTACTCTCCTTTTCGCCATCGACAGAACAGCTGGCCCACTGGGTTAGGTGCTCTTCAGCCTACTGGATATCGTCGATGGAATTAAAAAAGAAAAGAGCTTAGTATTGTGTCCTCCGAGAATTTATTACATTTAAAGCTTAGTGCAGTGTCCTCCGGGAACTGACCACGCTAAACGATGAACATTGAAAGAAGGACCGGTACATGGAGAAAAAGTGCATGGTGAGGACTGTTGAGACTAAGGGGAACACTTTTCACTATTATGATACATGTTAGGCATACAGATATGTTACGGTATAGACACAGAGGCAGATGTGAAGATGAAATCTGAAAAAATACATAAGTAAAATCATGAAATGCATTAAATGTGTGCTGGATTAATCATAATATTAAACATAATTAAAAAACAAGACATTAAATAAATTAATATATGTACAGAGCGGGCTGCTGATGGCACGGTGTCCAAGGATAGAAGTCACTTCAGGCTGTCAGTAATGCTCTTAGCAGTGGCTGCAGTCTGTAATGCGGCTGAGTGCATAGTTATTCTTATTTGTGTCCTTGAACCATATTGATTGCAGCTGGTCTTTCTAAATGTGAATTCGCTGTGGGCGTGTATTCATACAGATGGTGATATGGGTCACCAGTAGTGAAGCAAATACATTGATCACTGTCTCTTAGAGCAAATCTGTGAACAAAGGACTTATATGGGCCATGCCCTGTCAGAGATTCTGTAAGCTGCGATGAGCCGGTATTTAAATTCTAGTTTACTTTTGGATGAAAATTATACAGTCTTCTGCCTGTGGTGCCAGTTGTTTCGCCATTGTTTCATTAATTCACATTTTAGAGAAATTATCTTACAGACAATAAGGCGTTAAATATTTATAGAACACTCTGTTGAATCAGAAACTGAGCAATTTAACTTATTATTTGATATTGCAGGAAAAGCTAATTAAATTTAGTTCGGAAAAATGAATATTTTCCTCCAGAAACCAAACTCCTGAATAAATTAAATTTCTCTCAGAAAATTACAGGTGCTAATTGAGACTTATCGAGAAGGATGAAGATTAGCTTAGAAAAATCTAATTAAGCTTAAATTAAATCTCTTTAGGAAATACCAGGTGCCATTGCAAACTAAATAGATTTTCATTCGGTAGTCATACTGAATTAGATTAAGACGTAGTGAAAATTACAGTTTAAAGTTAGTTTTTAAACTTACTTGAAATTTAATACACATTAATAATTAAATCTCTGTTAAGTAAGTGGGATGCAGCTTATTATAGCGTCAATTGAGTATACGTCGTCATTGATACAAATGAAGCGTACTTCTAGAAAATCGTATGCATAAATAGTTCATGAATATTTAAATGTGTAGCCATATTTATTGCTTAAGATTGAAATCAGGTAAGGCAAATTCAGACAGGAAAATTTTTCCCCATATAAAACCTTTCAGTGAAAATATACGAGGAAATTCTAATGTTCATATGGCTCTCATAAGCACAAGGAATAAGACGAAAAGTGTTTTCTATATCTGAATCAATAAAAATAAACAAATAAACAAAAAGTCCATTCTCAATGCAATCAAATCTTTTCAGGCCTTCATCAATTCAATTATTGTAACTCGTGCTTAACTTTTGTTAAAATTGCGCCCGTTATGTTTCTGAATTAGAATTTCTGAAAGATACCCTTCAAATCAAAACAAATATTAATTGTGTAAGAATCGATTTGAAGTTTCCGTTCATAAAAATTTTATAAGTTGAAATTTTTTAACATATTTAAATTTTTATACTGGTTCTGCTAATTTTCTCGTCTTTCGTTTTCACCAGGATAAATATATGCCATATAATTATGAAAATTGTTTGAACTATATATGAGTTGAACGAGCTTTTTTAGCACTAGGTATGTCCAAAAATTGATGTTTTTATATATATTTTTTAAATATTCCACATAGCCAAAAGTCACCACCTGCTATATTTAACTCATTTCTTAAACTGGATACATTAATCTTTGATTTAGTCATGCAGACTTCTTGGTGCATTCAGAAAGTATTCAGCTGTATTTTGTAAAATTAGTTATTTTATGGCCATGCTGTAGCAATTTTCTTCCAAAAACATCCAATTCTTCAATTCAGAATTGTTGCTTTATATTTTATAATGCAATCGAATAAACTATAAGTACTTTTTAAATGTACATTTTAAGTAAAACTTCAGGAATCTTCCCCAAAAAATTCAAAAATGTACATATATAAGTGTGGGTTAGTCTAGTAAAATTTTGTCATTGATACATACACAGAGTATCGGACAACGAAGCCATATAAAGGTTCTTTTATTGTTGACATACGCAGTCCCAAATATGTTGGCGCAAAAAAGTGCTTAATTTTGACGAATTTTTCAAGATTTATCGGTAAGATCGACAGCGAAGAAGAAAGCGAATGCGACATGTTCAAGATGAAAGCTTATTTAGAATTATTTAAATTCAGTTCAGATTTATTCTTATTGGTGAACTTTAAATTTTGATTGTAAAATTTTACTTTATTATTGGCTTTAGTATTATGCAATTATCTGAGAATCCTCAGTGTTTGAGTCATAGGATATGGATTAATTTTGAAATCATGCAGTTTTGAGCGATTTATAAGCAGTTACTATTTTTAGAAGAGAAACCGGAAAATGACCAAATTAAAAATTTACTTTTGAAATTTTTAACAATGATGAGAGAAAAAGACTCCATTATATAGCGGCCAAGTCGTAAAATGACTAACCACTAATAGTTCGACTTAAGTTCAAATTCCTGTGAACGGCTGGTTAAGTTGGTTTCCTTAATTTTCCCATTATAATGTGAATACGAGTCAGTTTCCTTTAAATATTTCCTCAAGCAAACATCCTTTACCTCAGGCAGATAGCTCTTGCGTGCTTTGCCAGAATACAAAAAAGTTACCGCTCTCTTCTTGTGTCTGTATACGAATATACGTGTCTATATGTCTAAAGTCATTCATAAGACAACTTACGTATACAGGTCATCATATTTTTAAGTGCTTCCATTATCTTGGACAGACCCTGTACATTTCACCTGTGGAAATCGCAGAAATATCTATGCAAATAAAACTTTGCCAGGATGAGATCCTTGGGCCTAACTGTCAATATTAAGCGGTGTTATCTACTCGGCTATTGGAGGTAATCATAAGTATTAAATGAAACATAGTTGTAATGATTAGTTGATTCTAAATTGTCCTTCCAAAAAGTGGGAATAGAATTTCAGTTTACATATATTTAATTCTCTGTTTCTCACAACGTATCAGAGGGTTTTTGCTGTTTATCTTGATTTATTGCTTTAAAATAAGTTGCTCTATGTTTTTCTCGTGCGTCCTTTTCGCTACACTCATAGCAGTTTCGGTTTAATTAACACAATTCTTAGGTGTCATGCGAGCGATTATGTAAAGCTGCCTAAGTTGCTATTGTCTGATTTTATTTTCATTCCACTAGTGTGTGGATTCGATCAAAGTTACTTCACAGCAATTTTTGCTGTTCTCGAGCAGAAAGTTTTGAGCCTGTGCTGTCACTGCTCAACGATTACATTAGTCTGCTTCAAAGCAACATTTCTCTAGAGGAACCAAATGTGATTCTTCTTCCTTTTTCCTACTCCTCCTAGTCAATTGATGTCATTGAACTTAAAAATGGAAAGAACATAACCTTATATATCTAGTGACCTTGGGTTCGACGACATAAGGTTCAGCTCTGTGTGTGTCTTCCCCATTTCCCACTGATGACACTATCTCTTCTTCTTCTACTTCTAGGCAATATTCTTGGCGATGAAACATTAGATAAGTTTGGCCACTCCTGATGAATGCTTTAAAGAAACTGTCTGACCATTAAAAATGTGGTAAATCATTTTATTGTCCGAGGGTATTAAACCACTGAACGAATCGCGGAGAACAGGCAGGTCGTAAAGAAGTTTTCAAGGTCTCCCCATGTGTCTCATAAATACGAGTCCGTTTATCTTTCGGCTTCCATGAAGTTATCTGTTCCCTTAGACAAGTAGCCCTAGAGTGATTGGCCGTCATCAAATGATCAAACCCCATCCTTACTTTATTTCTCAGTATATTGTTTTGTGAAATACTCAAAAGCTGCAGTTTTTCTTTGAATTTAAGGTTTGTAATTGCTAAGAAAATATTCTTCAAGAGCCAGCAATAGCTCTGCAAATAGCAGTAGGAATAGTGATTCATAAATAGTGATGCTGATGTGTCTGAGCAAAGAGTGATAATAAAGATGCAGCACAAAATTAGTAAAACAGATATACTTGATAACAATAAAGTGAGAAGTTCTTTCTATTAGAAAGATAAACTAATTATACAAGAAACAACGTTTTTTCCATAACTGTTAAAAGCGAAATTCATAATATTTTTACACAACTGCCCAAATCGAAGTTAATTTCTTAATATTTCCCAGAAAGTTTTATATATCTTGACCTTATTATATCAAATAATAAAAAATATACCTCCTTTATAGCAAAAATAAGGAGAGGGATTTCGTGTGTATATCTATCCATTTCTTACAGTGTTATATAAAAAATTGATTTTTTTTATTTTTGATACTCAGTTTTTGAAAACATTAAGCTTCTTACAGTTTGTTTTTTTATTTATAATTGTTTCATTCCTGATTACTCAAATAATTTATCAAAGTTTCTAAATTTTATGTCAGTTGTTTAATTTTCTTTTCCGAAGCCACTGCAAATGACGATGATTCAAATTTATTTCAACTTATGAAGGCTAATAAACAAACATAATTGGCTAAATTCAAATTAAATGTTGAAATGATAAGAGATAAAAACTAATGTTTATCAATATGATTACTTTCTAACTAATTAATGCTGTTAAAATATACAATAGTCAAATTCCAGAATTGCTTATTCTGTATAATAATTATACATTACTTGGACCGATGATGAATATAGTGATAATTAAATTATAATTCAGAATAAACTGTATTACATACCTGGAAATGTAATATCTCAGAGCCTTAGTGAAATCAGCAATGAATGAACAAAGTGTTTCTCCTGTATCTTTAATGTTATCTGGAATGCAATAACAATCCATTAAAGGAAAGCGAAGGATTGTCTGCTTCTATTTCCAATCTCTCGCAACAAGCTTATTGGTAAAGAAGTGAATACACGGCAAAGTATTCTATTCTATAGGAAATTACATTCCGTGACAGTGATTCTAAGAGCTGTTGGGTAATTTTATTACCATTAGATAATGTAACGCATCGAGAATTAGTAACTTGATTTTCTACGCACAACACTCAAATTTTATTTTGAAGCCTGCATGTAGCTGGACTATTTATGTGGTCCATAAAGGATATACAGTAGAGTATTTAATGATTATATATTAAATAAGGCACATTTTAATACAATATCATTTATGAGTTATAATCATTTATGAGTGGAATGGAAACAAACGAGATTGATAATTAAGTAGAAGATATATTTTACATAGCAATTAAATGTTCTGAAAACACGGCCTTAAAGCATGTATAAGTTGTAAATTTTATTAGTTCAATCTATCGTTTTCGTTTTACATTCTGCGGCTCTTTATTCGCGATTTTTATTTCACATCTATGCCAAGTATAATAAAGTATGTAAAGTATATTAATTTAATTTGCTTGAGAAAACATAGAGTTTCAGGTCACAGTCGCATATCAGTCATAGTATCCAGGGTTGACAAGATGTATGAATCGTGCGTTTGTTAAGTACTCAATTAGCCATTGAATAACTCATCTGAAGAGATTGGTCTGTAAATTAATCATTCGGACTCGACACCATTTCTGCAGTGGTAAATTTGATAGTTTTAATACTATGTTTTAAGGAAAACGTTTAGTTCAGTAACAATCTCTTTGGCGGAACCAATTTTCTCCTCTAAGAAGGTCTTTCCTTGAGTTTTTTCGTAGTATTCTAGTCCATCTAAATCACAGAAAAGCAGCTGTTGCGAATCACACATTTACGGGTTTGGTTTTTTATTATTTAGCTCTCTGCCTGACCTTCCTGACTGGTGCCGAACAAACTTAAATACAATATTAAAATTCTCATAAAAATATATTGAAATTTATAGAATCAAATCATTGAGACTAGTGTTTGAAACGAATTACTTTAAGTTAGATTAAATTTTCATAAATCCTCACCACAGCAAATTAAAGTTTATCATATCAACTCTCAAATCTTAAGTTCAATAAAAAAATGAAAATATCCTCCCTGGTGTTTTGTTAAAATCAAAAGATTAATAATCATCTAAAATGCATTACCGACACAAAATCATCAACAAGCTATCTCTCACTAAAACTAATAACTAAATGAGCTCTGCTTCCTGAAAACACATCAATCTCGAGAATAACACAGAACAATTCAAAACACCAGGGAATGGTAAGTTTCACACTAAGAAATCAAAACAAAAGTTGTTAAAATTAATAAATCTGATCGTATAGTTATAAACGTCTTTAATTTCTCCTACGCCCGCAATAAACTACCCAGGTTCGAATTAAAGTTTAACCATGTTTCCGAAAGGATTAGATGGGTGACTTACAGTAGACCACCAGATAAAAAACAAAAAAAAATACAATAGTAAATCAATAACATACATTTATTTAATATTCCAAAAATCTTAATTATGGATAGCTGATCAGACTACCTCTACAAAAACATTTTCCAAAAAAATTACTCATAAAATTCTCATATTACAATCTGTACAACTATCAATATTGTACCAAAATTACTAGTCATGCACTTTACAATAATTGCGTAATTACAACTGAGCAATAATAAAGTAGTTACAAACAATTTTACAATCATTAAATAGTTATAAATCCTACCAAAATCTTAATAAACACTTTACAATTACGATTATTTTAAATAGTTACTCAATTTAAAATCACATGAAAAGCTAATTTAGAAGAACTTATTATTCTTTCACCTGTGACACCTCAGTATATTTATCTTCAGACATATAGATATAATTAAATTTCTTGATAGAATCTCACATTTCTTCTCCCATAATTAAAGAAATGACTCATCCCAATTAAACATTTAAAAAAATAAAAATCACTCCCTCAAATTAGTAAAATCATTAGTAATAAACATAAACAGAGAAAAAAAGTCATTCACGAAAAAGCCGCATGGAATACCAACTGTGGGGCCCGAGGAAATGTCTGACCATTTCTTGAAATCGTCAAAATCCATATGTCTGTTCTACAGCACCAAATGTGGAAAACTTCCGACTTTGAAACAGATCCTTCCAACGGTGCAAGGCCTTTCATAAACCAGCATTGTACTCAGCCTAGGAGCAGCCTTCCCTCTTCTTTCCAAGTTCCATGATAAGGATGACGGTAGGAAAAATACTAACGGCGAGGCCGACACATCTTCTATGTTCTCCACAGCAATCAGGAGCTTCAGTGCGAGGTTTAAAACACTTTTTTGGAAGGGAAAAACCATTCTTTCGAGATTCACCGAGGACGATGACATCAGGAAAAAAATACAGACGGGAACAGCCTTCCTTTTTCTTTCGAGCACATTTGTCCCAAACGGAAAACACATCAGCGTCTAAACAGAACCCAAGGTCTTAGAATTGGACGTAGCCGCAAGATTTCATTCAATTTCACCGAAGATGCAACGATTTGGGGCCGCAGTTCTCTCGGACAACTTCTTGTCCCTATAATATCCTACAACCGCAACCGTACAGCCCCGGGAGAGAGGGGCCGCCGGGCCTCTCCCTCTCTTTAAAAAAGTCTCGAAAATCTCAGCAAATCTTAAAAATCTCCGTGTGCGACAATTTTTAAAAATTCGGAACGCTCAAAAGTGGACCGCCTCTATATTTACTATTGGTTCAAAAAATTCATAAAATTAAAATTCACCAATCCTACAAAAAACATTAACCCTCTATAACAATTAGAACCAGAGCAATAAATAGTAACCAAAATTCGACGAAAACTCAAAGCTCTCTTCACAGTGACAAGCGCCTATTTTCACGTGCAAAACCAAGAGGTGTTTACAACTTAAATCTGTTAACGAATGCGACACCCTAAATACATTTACCCCATAATTCTATTAAGAATCGACGCCGGTAGAGCAATTCGGCTTTGAAAGAGAAAAATAGATGTTCGGCCCTGCGAGATAAGGGGAGGAAAAAATGCAGCTGACCTCCGACCCCTTGACCCCAAAATTCTCTGTCCGTGAGAACGAAAAGATCTGCCTATTGCTGTACAAGCTTTTCTGCTAACGTAAAAGAACTTTTCTGGATCATGAAGAATTTCTTTTTCTGGATCATGAAAGAATTTAAACAACAGTATAATTTAAGAATTACATCTCAAACATGGACATAAAAATTTCACTATTTACTCTAAATTAATAAAATCATTAAGCACTGTAAGATAATACTTAAAAAATCTACACAACATAGCTCTGTAATTCAATATTTGTTTCGTCTGGAGATTTTTGTGTTTGAACTGAAGATTTCATTAAATACATTCTTTATTAGAAGTATCCGTGCATCTAGAAAAAGTTTTCGGTTTGCATTTCGTTTCCAGTCTATTTTCATACATGATGCCTGAGCAATATGGACAGTGCATCTGTGGTAGTACAGGAACTCCCGAAACTAACATCCACTCAATATCTCAGATAATACAAATGGCAGATTCCCGTGCAAATGCTATATCGTCAAACAAAAAGCACTCATCACAAAAGTCAAGTCTATCCTGAATATTCTAGCAGCCTATGGCCTTCATTTGTGTGATCCCGCTTTGTTTTTTTTTTGCATTTTTTGCAGTCGCACAATACATTCCCATATGCAGTATGCAGTTTTTTAACATCACTCCCATTATTACTCCTTTACATGCCTTGTCCAGCCACAGAGTGAAGCGGATTCTAGCACAGCGGGGAGCGTTTGACTACAACTGTCTAACTTTCAAGTAAAACGGAAAAGTACCGGTGTCACCGTCTTTCGCTACCTGTCCTGGATTTCTGTTAAGATTCTCTGAAGAGACAAAAAGTAGAAGTTATTCAAGCTGGGTAGCAATCAGACCATTTAATGAGCAATAATAGGAAATGAATGAATTATAAGATATATTATTATATAATGAAAGCAATAATGAATTATAAGATATATGGTGCCTCTGAAGACAAGGCACAACGATTGAGACAGAGCATACTACATCTGGTTAAGAGCTCCTATGACATTCGAATGCTGTCATGCAGAACGTACTGGCAGGTCCTCTGCAAATGTTAAAAAAATTCTCAGTATACTCTTGAGATCAGGATTACACTTTTTTTCATCTGCATTAGACTGAAAAATATCCAGATGTTTCTCAGGCCAAAGTAGGGTGGGTACCTGATGCAAACATCTAAGGAGATATTCATGGTTATCTAAGGAGATATTGGTGATATTCGAGCATTAGAACAGTCATTAAAGATAACACTCTGATAATAGACAACGCATTTCCAACTGATGATTTCAGATACAATGGATGTACGCTGATTCATAATTTAGGACTAGCTACTAACAAAACCTTCTTCAAACCCAAACTCTGGGTCGTCTGAGGAAAACAGAAACTATAATTCATGGCTAAATAGGCTATGATAGATTATTGGGTTTTGGTGTTACATGTTCATGAGATGTTTGTGGATGAAACCGTCATACTGATAAACTTTCGGTGTGAAATCATCCTGAGAAGAGTTTATCAAAGCTTGTCGCAACCATCAGTACTGTCCTAAAAATCCTGTCTGGCTAGTAATTTGATTTCATTCGCATAACTGGTTACTCGACATAAGAGGAATACATATTTTGAAAGTCTGTATATACATATATAGATATCAGATATAGTAATTTGATACCATTTACATATGTGGTTACTAGGCCTTACAGGAATATATATTTTTAAAGTTTGTATATATATATGAAAGTCTGACGCGTACTTATGTATGATGTATACATATGTTTTGAGATTCTCAGACGAATGTTTTAGCCCGTGAAACGTCCTTTACCATATTATTAAATAGAATTCATCTTAGTTTTTGCTGTTCTGATATTTTTATCATTACCTTCTTTATACGCGGTACTTTACCAACCATAGCACACCCCGACGTGTTATTTTAATAAATTAGAGAACTGGATGTGGTGAGTAATACTTTACAACATTGTGTAACAAAGCATTTACATTTGATTATGAAAGTAAAAACATCAGATCCAAACACTTTTATTCAAATAACCTAATTTAGAAAACAAAGCTTTAAAACACATGTATTAGTTAGATATCTAGTTATTACACACATCACTGATATTTTTATCTGTAATTTGTCTCTTATTTAGTAAGTCCATCTATTAAACAAGCGCAAAGTTTATTCATTGCTATCGCATAAACAAATGCCTTTAATTCAGATTTGACATGTTCAAATCTAAATTGATGGTTATCAAATTGGGATATATGTCCGCCTTTTTTCTTTTAAAATGCTTTTGTATAACTGCATCTGCCTCATTTGAGCTCTGTAAAATTTATAAGTAAATTTATGATTTGTTTTACCATGCATTTACTTTTTATTTAGTTTCTTCTCAAAGTCTGATACATGTTCTGCCATTTATTTCCGGGACTTATGTAGTTGTACGAGAACCGTAAATAGTCAGAACGCTACATTACTTGTATTTGGAAGGTCTTTTATCTTCGCATGTCTAGCGAAATAATTGCCATTTGGAAGCAGGTGGCTGTCCTTGAAACAAGCATTAAAACGTAGCTGTTAATTTTGTGTTCTCAAAGTCGATATGGAGCAAAGAATTAACATTAATTCTGCTTCAGATTAGCAAAACTGCCACAGAAACCCATGGAATGTTGTAACACGTGTACGTAGAGGAAGCATTATCTCATTCACGCCATTTAGAATGGTTTAACCGTGAAAGAGTCGAAGACGATGCGCACACTGGACGGCCGTATTCTGTGCGTACGCCAGAAACAATTCGTTCCAGATTTGTTCCTCACTGTTTATCAAAGGAACACAAGCAATTCAGAAATGGACTGGTGGGGTGAAATTATCGACAACACTGACGCTGGTCCTGCATTCATTAATTCGATAGTAACAGAGATGAGTCTTGGTATTACCAGTTTGATCCTGAAAGAGCTCTGAAGGGTGGCCTCCAAGCTCACCAAGATCGAAAAAATTTCAGTTCCCGAAATCGAAAATCAAGGTAGTATTAATCGCTTTCTTCGATAGCGAAGGACTAATGCATGATGAATTTGTTCCCTCTGACAGGACTGCCACTAGCAATCTTTAAACAGAAGTTCTTTCCTGACATCAACAAATTGTTCGCAGAGAAAGGCCTCGTTTTAAGTAGAATAAGAGTTAGCTGCCTTTGCATGAAAACCCCCGCCTCACATTGCTTTATCTGTGAAGCGGGTTTTGGCCCAGCATGAGGTCATGGAGATAAATGCATCCTCCATGCTGTCCAAACTTAACGCCGGCAAAGATTTTCGGGTTTCCAAAACTGAAACATTTCCTGAAAGGAAGGAGATTTGAGGATGTTAAAAGTATCAATTAAACTGTGACGTCCATATGAAAG
>KK113488.1:127308-139152 GCA_000611955.2 Stegodyphus mimosarum
ATTTTTATTTTTATTATTTATTGTTTATATTTTTAAGTTCCTGTAACTAAAGTTTTTATTTCTATCTGTAATAATATAGGAGAGTTTAACTATAAATCAGAGTAAAAACGCAGGAGCGATACAGACAGATGAATTTCAGAAATGATATGGATGTTGGCTGATAAAAGCCAATGGTACATTTTTTCTAAATATTTGTATGAATTCTCTTATTCAAAGAAATGTCATGATGTATACGAAAATGCGAAAGCATCATTCTTTTATTATGTGCGTTCTCATCCTTCTACATGGATGTACGTATTTGTAACTCATCTGCTGGACAGGTCTAAACATTTTGGCAGCGTAACAACTAGTCTCACACTATAATTAGTTAAACAGTACGTTTTATAAAAACTATGTTGTTAAATACATAACAACTATTAATTCATTTAAAAATCTGACGTAGACCACACACGACACCACATAACCCTGAAGTTCACATTATCTGATAACGAAAATTTTTAAGTTCATATGGTAGGTCATTTCTTTTAAATAAACAGCTTTTATTTATTAAGTTTGAGCATGTAAATGGGGCATGACAAAGTCTAATTTTTGTATGCTGATGTTTCCCTTATTTTTAATCTATCACGTTTTTAACAGTTGCGTAATGCGCCCGTGTAAATTTCGATCTTATTTTTTTGTATTAAAAGTTCACATTTTGCACCGAAATGTACTGTAAAGGTAGGGGGTCATAAGCAGAACATTTTATCGATATGTATCTCATTCATCAGGCATTAGTAATATATTAAAAATATTTGTATTAATCAGTAGAATCGTTTCGTGTTCCTATAAAAATATTTAAATACGATTATGCAATTTTATAGTATAAAATTTTAGACTAAGTAGAGTGAACACTTTTTTTTAAACAGGATGACAGCAATAAATCAATATTCAGCTGTGATCATCACAGATCTTATTGCTAAATACAGGGGGGAGAACAGAGCTCAGCATTGCTCTTTCTCGGCATTTGCAGTGCATCAAATAATGAAATTCTTTCTGCAAAAGAAGAATTTACTACTAGACGATGGAATTCATGCTATTCAGAGAGAAAGGAAATACGAATCGCTTCTACTGTTATTTAGCACCGTTTGCGGGAAATTTGAATTTCTGAGATTCAAAGTATAGATATTATATGTAATTCCTGTTTGACAGTAAACTTGTAAAACATATATTAAAATATCATCCCAAGCACTGAATAACTCTCCTTCAGTTTCTGATTCGGTGAACTATGACTCACTGTAATCTTACTTTCCGTCAAAGAAACGTTTTTCTCCTTATTATTGGCCACTTTGGTTCCCCTCGACGTCACATCCTTCATAATTATTTCTGAGATTTTCTCCCACTAAACATGATTTGCGATTCAGGTTCTAGGGCAATTTTTCCTCCTCTGGATACCGACTATCACGCCCACAAAATAGTCTATCGAATTCGGAAACATACACATATGTAACTCTTAGTAGAATAGAGACTTAAGTCAGTCTGAGAACTAACGTCAGTGTGTTTTTCCGAACGGGACCAAATGTAAACTTTACATTTTGTGCACCTGAAAATTTGCCTTCCTGCCCGCTGGGGGAATTACGTGTTTTTGCCTAAAAATTATAATTTTAACTGCAAAAGATCTATTTTTAACTGCTTTTAATCGTATCTGAGGTCTTATGTTTTTCTGTATTTTTACGATTTTAATGTAAATGCTTTGAGTCTTTGTATAGTTTTGCCTTGCCGCAAAGTGAGAACCGAATTATTGAGTAAGAAATATATCTCTAATGAAATTCGAGGAAATAATTTTAAATGTAATGCAGCAAAATGTTTGTATAATTTAATAAGCCTTCAAAGGAAGTCATGTGGTGCCCACATCAGATCTTATATATTATATATATATATATATATATATGTATGTGTGTGTGTAAGATAACAAATATTCAGCAAAATTCTAATTTTAATTTACAGTAGTCCCTAATCTCTGAATTTCAATTTGGCTATTTCCTCTTTGTGCCCTAAAAATGGCACATTTAAGATGTATTTATTAATTCAAGTTAATCCATGTCATAAACTGCCGCATATGCAAATTATTTCCTGCACAACTCTGCTTCGACAGGCATCTACATAAACGCTTCAGCGAATAAAATTTTAATCGAAAACGAAACTAACATGGGAAAACATAGCCCTTTGATTCTCTCCCCCCACAAGCTTTCTTTTCAATGCGTTATTTTCCTTCTTTACTTTCTATAGGATGTCGTCTCTTACTTCTCTTTTCTTTCCGTTGTACTTGTCTTATGATGTAGAAAACTTAAAACACATAAAGAAGAATGGGTGCAGATTCCGTCTATAATGATGGTCAAACCACGGTATGCATCCAGAGCATTGGTTTATTCGGAAATAAAGTATATTACATCATCACGATCCCTACATCTGACTAAAGTATTGAGTAAAGTATGACTCTATTGAAAGTATTAGCATCTTTGGATCCTATATTACTAAAAAACTAGCGGGAGTACCCGATGCCAGCTAAGTTAATTGCGAGTAATGCATCTAACAACATAGAGAACGATACCTCTGTCAGCCTTCTTTAATAACGATGGAAAAAAATACGATTCATAATTATACATTTTTCCGTCTGATGCCATATGGAAACCATGTAAAAAAATTCGACAGAAAAATAAACTAATTCTCTCTCATTATATCAGCAACAATAGCACGCAGTGTTTAATGATTTTCGTCGTTCTAATCAAGTGGTCGTAAAAGCTCAAGTTCCATCCAATATTTCACCTATGTTCAATTTTAATAGATCAATTGCGGCAAAAAATTCATCATAATTGATCAGAAATCAATAATGCGAACAAACAAATAAACACACAAACATGCATTTCTCTTTATTAGGTAGAGTTTGTAAAACCTGTTTTTTTTATTAACAAACTTTACGATTGGAAAGCGTGCAGTAACAACGCGTTTCGAAATGAAACATTTCTATCTCCAACAAGCTACACTGTTGCTACTCGCAAAAAGTAGTGCGAAAATTAACGTTTTCAGACTTTTTAATTAATATATCGGCTGATTAAAGTCGTACGAAGGCGGGAACAGTCGAAATGGCTTCCCTAGAAATTTTGGAATCGGGAATGTATTTAATGTTTGATAATGCTATTTATATTTCATTGTAAAGCTAAAAAATTTTTTATTAACAAATTCTACGATTTGAAAGCGAGCAGTGGCAACATTTCTCGAAATAAAGCAGATTTTTTTCTACAGCGCACGAGACAGTTGCCACTTGCAAAAATGAGAGCGAAAACTAGCGTTTCCAGAGTTTTTAATTAATATCTCTGATTTTAGCTATTTTTTGGGGAGAAGGAAAAAGTCAATGTCGACCTTTCCAGGACCCAGAAAAAGAATGGTAGAGAGTTTGGTGACGATAGCTATAGCAATGACCGAGTTAATCGCGAACAAACACACAAACAAACAATCTCCTTTATGTATATATATATAGATATGGATATAATATATATGTATGTGTGCATACCATCCGAAGCCTGCACCTGAATGCGTGAATACTACCATAAGCAAAGGTGAAATTTACAGGATTTCGAATGTTACAGGATTCCGAATGATAAAATGGAGTTGCTTAACGTAACTTGCTAAACTCCAAGGTATACATTACGTTAAGCAACTCCAAGGCGCTTGCCTTGGAGTTGCTTAACGTAATGTATACCTTGGAGTTGCTTAACATAGTGTATACTTTGGAGTTGCTTATCAGTCAGTCAATAAAGCATCGGTTACACTAAGGAATGTATTGCACACAAGTATCCTCCAATAATTGTAGTGCCTGCACCATTTCGCCTATACAAGGAAATGTATTTCCTGCATGAGAATATTGCCGGCGCCTGCGCCTGGATTATTCACTGTGAACCCGTTGAGAAACAAAATTGTTGTTCCTCAATGTTTTTTGAGGAACATCTGATGAAACTTAATAGGAAATTTCTTAAATTGCGCAGGCGTGATAAATTATGTTTGTTTTATTATTTCACTTTTTTTTCAGATTTCGTTGTGATGTAGTTAATTAAACTTATTAAAGGTTGCAAGTTGTTCATCATCAAATGAATACATGCTCATACTCTAATATTGTTGTTGCTGGTTTTTCGCTTACATATTTCATGGAAGAATGTTTGCCAGAGCATCAGACAGGGTGGACTTCTTCTTTCTACCCCAAGTTTGAAGGAGAGCATCCGGGGGGGGAAGTCAAGGGCCCACTGATGATCAACTATTCTATATTTACAGAGGAGTCGAGATACATGCCTGTACGATGGAAGTGTCATAGAAAACACATTATCGTACTTTAACCTCTCTTATTGGCTTAGTAACTCGAAGCAACATCTGAGCAAAATCGCCCTGTGTAGATGAACAAGCCAAAAAGCTTGCGAGAGAGACCTATTGTATTGCCGAGGAATTTTGCCCCCTTGTGTAAGCGTGTAATCTAAGAGTATAAACGATCTAAATAAAAATTAACAGAAGTCCGTAACATAATTGTTAATATATACATATATATATATATATATAAGATTGAATTAATTAATTGAAATTCATTGAAATCTAAAGAAATTTCCTAGTGCTTGCGTAATAGCTGCAAAGTTATATAATAATAATTTATTTACTAAGTAATAAAGAGTATTGTATCTCCTCATATAAAGTTAGCAGAATTGTATCTGAACAAAGTAATCCCAAAACACTGAAACTGAATCCCGGAAAGGTTTTTAAAAAGAATCTTGAATTTGAATCTTGAAATATAGAAATTGAAACTTTGTAATTGATAATTAATCAATCAGTCGTGAAACCTAGTCAATAAATTAAGTAATTATGGTTAATGATAGGAAACTGGTTGACCGTTCAAGAGGAACAAACCAATCCCAGTTTAATTAACAATAATTAATAAATGCGAAGGTGTTTCATTTTTTACTACTACTCAGTTTGGCAATAATATCTAAAGATTTCTAAAACAATTCATTAACTTAACGGAACTTCATAATGAAAGCATAATTAATTCTTTATAGTCATTCACTTTAGTTCATCTCACTTTATCTCGCTAATTAGATTAAACTCAACTTACAAATTTATCTTAAACTGCCAATTTGGCTTCATAATTCTCACTTGAGTAAAAGACGAAACATCTTCGTATTTATTAATTATTGTTAATTGAACGGGGGTTGGTTTGTTCCCCTTGAAATGTCAACCATTTTCCGATCAATGACGATAATTACTTAATTTATTGACTGATTAATTATCAATTACAACTTTTCCATTTCTATTTTTCAAGATTCAAATTCAAATTTCTTTTTAAAAAAACTTCGAGAATCGATTTCAATGTCTCTGGATTATTTCATTCAGATACAATTCTACTAACTTTACATTAGGAGATAATATACTCTTTATTACTTAGTAAATAAATTATTATTAATAATGACTGGTTTCGGCTGGAATCAAACAAGGATGGGACGCAGTGGTTTGGTAAATGTTGGCATGTACATGATCTCATGAAATATGAATTTGCTATTGAATTTGATGTAAGATTTTTCATATATATATATATATATTAAAAAAATCTGGAACATAAATTTGAATGGTACTTTATTTTGAAGTACTTTTGCTGCTATTATGTTTTGATTTAATACTTTAAGTTACAGAAAAAGGAAAGCCCAAAGTGAAAATTTTATTGATCAAACAGTCGTTTTTAAAACACGAAAATTTATTCATTTCTTACAGTAACTTAATAATTGTCATAAATAATCCATTAGAAAGCTTGCAAAACGTTTTTGCTATGATTTGAGGAAATAATTATTCAAACAGATTCATTCGACTTGATACTGGTAATGGGAGAATATTTTACGTTCAAATCTTATTCGGATACAACCGCGAAAGTAGGAAAAAGTGCTTTTTATCATATCCGAGTACATTTCTAGTAAAAAGCGAATTGTTCCACTCTCAAATGTCTTTACACTAGGTTTCCAAATGGCTGCGGTAAAAAATGGATACAAAATTCAAATGTAACTCATAATTTAACTCTGGACTTTAGTATAAAGTAAAATTTATCACAAAACTGCTTTTGTCAGCTAACATAGAATTCTAAGTAAGTTAAAATGTATTGCAATTTACTGCATGTTTAAATGCCAGCGCCTGTGACAAACTGTCCTAAATAATTACCTCTCACCAAGACAAACGTTCAAAGAGAAATCTGTCACTTACCAAAAGCTATTATTCGTTAAATCAATTGAATTCTACTAATAAGCAGCCGGGGTACGGAAATTAATTCTAGTTACAGTGACGGCAGTCAGATCTTTCCCAAATCAATCTCAGTCGTAGTTAACGCTTTGTTTTTATTTCTGCTTACCAATCTTTTTCTCGTGATAATTAATTTTCAGTCCTAGTAACGCATATCGCTTAGGCTTATTAGATCAGAAAGAAGAAATTTAAAAATAAAACAGTTTAATAATTTAAAATATGATTCAAAGTAGCAGGGAGGTAATTTCTGCATTGAAATCAGTAACATACAAAACGTAATACAAAGTTTTGCTTTTTTCTCAACATTCTTTTCAATTTCAAAATTAGGAAAAACAGCAATCTTTGTATAGTGTAGATTTTGAACAAACCTTTATCAGTTATTAAAGATATCAACTTTCATGTCTTTAAGAATTAAACATTCTTTTCAGTTCATTTATTGAGAAACGACATTTCTTTTACAAAGGCATCATCCTTTGCTGCCCTGATTGCACATGTTAAATTTTATAATTTCCTGCATTAGTTTAAATACGTAGGGTAAGGTTGCTATCGATGGGCCGACTCTTTCGTTGAGCCACCTCTATTAATTTCTAGTTATTGCCAGTAGGCGCTACCTGATGACTGTTTAATAGTATACTACCTGAAGCTTGGAAATCGCCATCTTGACAGGGAGTTGATCCATGCTCACACAAATTTGCTTTACGAGAAAGTAAGGTTTTTGTACTTTTCTTCTAATTCCTCAAAGTAAAGAAAATATAGACATCAGTAAGTTGTTAATAGTATTTAGTTGTTGCTGATAACATTTAAAGCTATGCTAAACGAATGTTATTTGTCTGTGTTAACAATGTTTGTATACCTTGTTTTAACCGAAATCACGGGCGTATTACATACCGATTTGCCTATCATGAGCCACTCTGCGTTGCTAGGAATGGGATAGTGGCCCACCCACGGAAACCATATCGAGGCTAATATTTTTGAAATTTTTTTTGAGTTGAAGGACAAAATTCATATCAATTACATCAATGAAACATTATTATATGAGTGAGATATTATTACATGAAATGGAAAATCGAAACGGAGAAATTTCTAGGACTGTGATGGAGAGAAGAGAACTTAAAAGTTGTTACCCAGTTTTATATAGCAAGATTGTTTGGGAAAGTATATGGACACACAGCAATAGTAGGAACAGCAATGCATATTTTCCTAAAAAGGATTTTGGCCAGTTAGAGAAGTATTTCAAGATACTCATTTTGTTGTAGCAATGAAGTTTAAAACAAATGATATTCCTGTTGTAGAAGTTCCTGATACAAGCTTAACTGCTTTTAGAAATGGAATGTAACATGAAATTCAGGCTCGTAAGAGAAAATTGGTTGCAACCACCAGAGGAAGGAAGGGGACTGCGCATGCTCGCGCCATTGCTGTGTGTGCTTTCTTGAGCTCTGATTTTCAGCTTGATTTTGCGGTAATTAATGCGTGCAAACTATTTATTGTGTATTATTTTATTTGTGCAAGTGCTCTGCTTTATGTTTGTGTAAATTGTTTCAAGTTGAAAGAAGTATTGTTAATTTTATGGCTCTTGCAAGATCTCGGTACAGTTAAGCCTAGCACGGCGATTTGTTTATATCCTTGAGTAGTGTCACGGGGTAAGGCAACGCCAGAATGGACGAAGAGAACGATGATGCGTTTTCTAGTGCGCTTAAATGTTGCTATGATAAACTTGAAACGGCTATTGAGTCAAAGTGTAATATGAACCAGAATGTTCGTGAAGAGGCAAGGCATGCAATGTGTGAGTTAAAGTGTTTGATTACTAAGAATTTTGAACGTATTAAGTCGTTGGGTTACCGTGAAGCTTGTAAGGAAAGTCTTAAAGACATTTTTGTAAAACCAACGTATGCTAGTGCTGTGCTGCCATCTCCTGTGGACAATGTGAAACAAAATTCTTTAAGCTGTGGTCTTGTTATTTCATCGGAAAACCGTTCGTCAGAGGATATTAAAAAGATTCTTAAATTACAAATTAATCCTGTAGAGAAAAAAGTGGGTATACTCAATCTAAAAAACATTGGAAATGGCAAGGTGTTGATAGAATGCCCCTCTGAAAATGACTTAAAAAGTATACAATCTGAAATTCAAGTAAAATCACCAGAATTAACTGCCTTTCCTTCAAGACGAAGGAATCCCACGATCTTAATAAAAAATGTCCCTAATGAAATAAGGGATGAGGATGTTCTTGATGTTTTAAAAAATCAAAATCCAGATGTTATTGCTTCAGAAAATAAATGGAAGGAGTCTCGAATTAGATTTACGTTAAGGAAATTTCAAAATACGAGACATTTAGTAGTTGAGGTGCATCCAGACGTGCGTAGAGGTATTTTACAGGAATGTAGATTAAAAATTTCTTGGAGTATTTGTATTGTGGATGATTTTGTTGTGATTAATCGGTGCTTTAACTGTTTAGGATATAATCATCGTGCTGAACATTGTAAAAACCTCCGCGCTTGTTATTTCTGTGCACGTGAACATGAAAGTAAAAATTGTCCACATAAGAATTTGAAAGTCTGTATTAATTGCATTAGACGCAATCAAAAGATAAAAGATGAGAAAAAAAAATTAAACGTAAGCCATTTGCCTTTTTCTGAAAGTTGCTCTTGTCATGAATTTATAAGAAGTCAAAATATATCAAGAACAAATTATGGATAATGGTCATAATTCTGTTTTAAAATTTGTTCAAATTAATTTACATAGATGTAAGGCTGCAACTCAGCAACTTGTTTTGAATATGGAGGTAAATAATGTTTCTGTTGCTTTCATTCAAGAGCCTTACTTTTATCATGGTCTTTTGCCTGGCTTTCCAAGTTCCTTTAGGTTATATTATGATTTTAATGCAGAGGTCATAAAGGCTGCTATTGTTGTTCGAGCCGGATTTCTGCCTACGTTTTTGGATTTAAGATTCTTGGATTATAATATGGTGACTCTGGACATTATTTTTAAAGATACAAAATATTTTTTATTTTCATACTACTTTGAGCCTTCCCGATGTATTGACTTTGATTTACAGAAAATAAGTCGGGTCTTCCAGGCTAGGGATCTTGTAAAGCTTATTTGGGGTATGGATTCCAACAGTAAGTCTGAACTATGGTTTAGTCCTTACAGTGATGCTCGAGGAAACAAGCTTGGAGATTTTGTCAGCTCCTATAATTTATATGTGATCAATGAGGACTGCGGCCCTACCTTTTGTTCGGAACAGGGATCAAGCTATATAGACGTCACAATTATTGGTGCTGATTTGCTAGCAAATGTTACCCGCTGGTGTCTCTCGGACTGTGAAACATTGTCAGACCATGCAATGATTGAATTCGACTTGTCTATTTCTACTGCTTCTTTTATTGCTGTCAATAGAATTTTATTTAATACAAAAAAAGCAAACTGGGGATATTTTGAAAAATACTGTTCACAGTACATATCCTTGATCAATAATATTTTGGATTCTTGCAGAAATACTGACTCACTTGATGTTAGTGTGGATTTTATAACTTCAGTTATTTTTCGGGCATGTATTAAATCTATGCCTACTAGAAGGACTGGTATACGAAAAGTACCTTGGTGGTCGTTGGAAATTTCCATTATGAGAAAGAGAGTCAACGCTGCTAGACGGAGGTTCCAGAGAACTACTAGCATTGATATACGGGACTTGTATAAGCGGAAATACCTTGATTTAAGGAAAAAATACAATGAAATGCTTCTTGACGCCAAATTAGAGTCTTGGAGGAAGTTTCTTTCGGATATCAATAATGAGAATGTGTGGAAAAAAATTTACACTTATGGTATTAAAGAAAATTTTATGAGGAAAATTGAGATCTCGGGCCTTCGGCTTCCAAACGGTAACTTTACGTCTTCCTTGGAGGAAACTATTGACGCTGTTCTTGATAAAGCATTTCCTCCTGATTGTGTGAGGTTTGATAATGACTTTCATACTCAGTGGCGCTCATCTGCTCGCAGTGAATATGCGTCTCAGATTGATCCTCCTTTTTCGCAGGCCGAGGTTGATGGTGTAATTCGAAATCTAAGGCTTGGCAGGGCTCCTGGCCCGGATTCTATTCCCAATGAAATTATAAGATACTTTCATCGGCTCTTTCCTGCAGTTTTTTATAGATTATTCAATATATGTTTGAATCTTGGTGCCTTTCCACGAACTTGGAAGAATGCTCTTGTTATTGTGATACCCAAGAAACAAACTTTTAGTGTTCCGCATGTGAATAATCTCAGGTGTATCTGTCTTCTTTCTTCTTTGGGCAAATGTTTTGAAAAACTAATTACTAATAGAATTACTTGGCATTTACATAAAGAAAACATTCTTAGTCCT
Source organism: Stegodyphus mimosarum (assembly GCA_000611955.2). Lineage (NCBI taxonomy): Eukaryota > Metazoa > Arthropoda > Arachnida > Araneae > Eresidae > Stegodyphus > Stegodyphus mimosarum. Next base: position 137,963 of record KK113488.1, read on the forward strand.
AACCAATATGGTTTCATTGCTCAAAAATGTACTGAGGATGCACTTCTGCGTCTTAGCAACATTGTACAGAGGGGCAGGACGAGAGGTTTGTACACTATTTTAAATTTTCTTGATATTGAAGGCGCTTTCGATAATGCATGGTGGCCTGCTATTCTTAATTTGCTAAAAAAAATGAAAATACCTCATAATGTGTTTAATGTTGTTTCTGATTTGTTGAAAGACAGGACGGTTGAGCTTTTTCTGGGTGGCACCTCAAGTGTTCGTCAACCTCAGAGAGGATGTCCACAAGGCTCTGTTTCTGGTCCCAAGTTTTGGATTATTATTATGAATGATCTCTTACAGAAACTCTCTGATCTCTTCAGTTGTGAAGTCATTGCCTTTGCAGATGATTTGTTGATTTGTATTCAAGAAAAAGAAATGCAAAAAGCTTTTCGTCTAGCTCAAGATGTTTTAGATTTCATTTATCATTGGTCAATAGATTTTAAATTAAACTTTAATCATGCAAAATCCAAGACCATGTTTATTGATAGAAAAAATACTACTTATGAAGGATATCAACTGTTTTTAAATGATAATCCCCTAGAGAGGGTGAATGAAATTAAATATTTAGGTGTTTTGTTGGACAGCAAATTTAACTGGAAAAAGCATATTTCCTACATTTCTAATAAATGTGAGAGACTTCAGCGTGGGCTAAATCGAATTGCATGTAATAGTTTTGGTGTTAAATCGAATGTTAGCGCAATTATTTATAAACAAGGCATTGTTCCCTTTATTTCATATGGATGTAGAGCTTGGGGACTGTCTTTAAAAAAGAAAATTAACTCTAAATGCCTGCTTCGAGTTCAAAGACGAATTTTACTGCGAGTTATAAAGGGTTATCAAACTATTAGTTACAATGCTGTTTTCTCTCTTGCCGGATTTCCACCGCTGGTTTTATTTATTCTGACTTCTGTAGATTACAAGAACAGTCTTGCAAACTGCTCCAATTCTCATTTTGATCGTTTATTGCCTTTGTCTGTTCTTCCACATCCTTCCGTAAGACAACCAATACATATTCTAGATATTATGGACACTGATGTAAATTCATTCTCACTTGTGTTGTATACGGATGGTAGTAGGATTGATGATAAAGTTGGTTTTGCTTACGTTATTTTTGAAGATGATATTGAAATTGAGTATCACCAATTTCG